>VOPJ01009401.1:0-11221 GCA_014673585.1 Semibalanus balanoides
GTGTTCCTTGCTCTTGTTTCCGCCTGGAAGCCGGTAGCTCAGGTAGAGGAGGCAATCGAAGCACTAAGTCCAGCAGTGCAGGCTGCAGCGTGCTCAGGCATACTCCAGGACCAGGGATGATGTTGGTGACGGGCCGTCCGGCGGCAGCTGCCAGGTCGTTAAAGTTCTTCAGCGTGGGACCTCACATGCTACAACCTCACTGCAACCCCAATGTCTTACACACACCACACAGAAAGACAATAAAGCATTATTGGTCAGCTGCATCCATTGATGTCACAAAAAAGCAAAGGAACCTTCGGTTTGTTAACATTGTAATCTGACCTTCGGTGCAGCCGAGAGCCTGCGGCCGCCGCCCCAAGCCTGAGGTCGGGTCACGCAGCCAGCCGTCGGCGACAAGTTCAGAGCTGAATGAGCGGCGGGGAGGCAGGTTGGGGCAGGCAACTATTGTTCGCCCCTGTGCAGAAAAGTACGCTGAATTCAGCCATAGTATTTTTTTCTTGAGTCCTTTTGAGTCTCGTTTTGTTTTTATATTTCTTTGTAAAGTACTTTTCTGAAAAACTTATGGAAAAGTCCTATTTATGTAAATATAATTCCAAATTTACTCACAGAAAACGCATTTTAACAACTTCAATATATTCCTTACGAGTTTCTGCATCTGTTGATGCCTCGTTTTCCCAATTTATTATCCGGGAGCACAGCGCCTAGCGCGTTGAAAACAGGACACTTTTCGCTGCACAGCGCGTTTTCAGGAACTAGTGTGTGTGTGCACTTTGAACAATTAGTATAGCCTTAAAACGTTAAATAGGCCAGAATGATACTCTAAACGCATACACTTTGACAGGTTTTCCCATCCAATGAAGTGGCATCGTAGGCATCAATTCAGAAATCAGGTTTTTGAATAAATTCAGGCTAAACTGGCAATCGGCCACACTGTGCACGTGACCGCCTGCGGCCGGCGAAGGACGCCGCATCAGGCATGCCTGTTTCACTGAAAGTTAAGCTTTATTTTTTTCACATAATGAAAGGACGCTTCAGAACGGCCTGCTCGGTTTTCGACCCAATAAGAGCGTGTTACTGGATGTGCTATCCATCGAGTACGGAAGAGGAACTGCTCGTTTGACATACTGAGGAAAACGTCCCGAATATAAGCTGAATGTGAGCAGAAGTACAGTATGTGTAACAGCATAGTAGCTGACAATATCATCTTAGACCTTTCCTTGAAACGCTTTGCGACTTTCCATGATTAATTGACAAGTTCTATCTTGCAGAAATGTCTCACCGTTACCTATCACACTGAAAGTGGGGGTAATAATGTTAATGGTTATTGCGCAGCCAAACCTGTTCGTTATGGAGTACTGTTGTGTTTTGCCATAACAAATATTGTTATTTGCAGATGGTGAAAATCCAGAAGACGACGGCCGATGCCAAACTATGTAAGCTCAATGTCTGTTACTTGTTTCCTTGTTCCTATTTTAGTTTCCTGTTTCATTTTAAATACCCTAACATTTCTGGATAATTGAGTTTGATGCTGTCGTTCAAATTTGGTTAGAAAAACTTGTGTCGCGTTCAAAGTGAAATAAGGACTGAAAAACTCATCTAAAATATATTGCAAATAGTTTGATGAACATATTCACCCTTGCTCACTATGAAACGCGTTTTGATGCTGCCTTCGACGAACGCCTTTGCCCATTTTATGATGGCATTCAGGCTGATGCAATGCATATGCCTTGAACTGTCTCTGGAAGTAAAACTATCATTTCCATGCTAATACACATCGTGAACTACCACATTCAGCATGAAACATCACATGTGTGTTTATATACATGTGTTAACCATGTCAAACTCTGGCAATGAACATGTCAAGTTATCAGTTGATAAATACCTGCCGTGATGTACAATAACTCATATGTTAACATATGTTACACATGTAATGTAATTATGTAACGCTGATAAATGCACGTTTAGCATTTGTAATTTCACACGTTATACTTGTAATTACCCATGTCATATGTATAATTACACATATAACGTTTTAATTGCGCATGCTACCTTTGTAATAACCCATGTAATATGTATGTGCAACTAGTTACCCATGTATTATGTGTAGTTACAGATGTTGAATGTGTAATTACACATGTTAACACGTGTGACGTGTAGCACATGTGATCATGAATTTCCGCTTTCCACACCAAGCACCACGCCACGCCCATGTGTCTTGTTACCCCGTTTACATGAGCACAAACTTACGGATCATTTACGTCAAATTCCGGTAAACGTCAGTCTCGGCTCATGTAAACGGGTTTCAAGCGCTGCCAAACTTACGGAGATTTGTATGTAAATTTCCGTCGCACAATGGGAAATTTCTGATTAGGTCTTCATTTACACCGACTATAAACGGAATTACGCTTTTTGACTTATACATGCCACGAGTATGTTTTTAGTATCAATATAATTTTATTTCTGATCTAAAATAGTATATATTTCTTGCCAAAGAGAGATGAAATGCTCATCCAAAATAGCATATTAATTAACAATGATTTCCTGCTCATCTCTATTTGCGGCCATTTATACAAAAATCTGTCCGGCGGCATTGTGGTGCATGTAATAGTCGAGCTGTATTGGTTACCGTGTAACAGTGAACGGTGTTAGGCAACTAATGAAATGAATGAAATACTGTTGGAAATAGGATGCAAGTGCGCCATAAATGGCAACGCACCTGCCGCCGTCCGCAACAACTTAACGTTATATTCGAGCCGCCTCGCGAACGGAAAATTTCTTCCCGAAGAATTTTCCTATTCACTTCATTAACGGAGGAAATCATGGAAATTTACGAACCTGAAAAACTACGTAAATTTATTTACCGGCTCATGTAAACGGCGGTATATATGTGTCCGGCAGGGGAGCCGAGGTGCGGCGGCCGCTCTCTGTGACCTTGACCTGTGTGTCTGTGTTTGTGCTGTCACCGGCAAGTGGAGCCGGAGGTGCGGGGCGCCGTTCCTGTGACCTTTGTCCTGTCTGTCTGTGTGTTTCTCGCAGTGGAGCCGGAGGTGCGGGCGGCCGTTCCTGTGACTGTGTGTCTGTCCGTGTCTCGCAGTGGAGCCGGGGAGGTGCGGGCGGCCGTCTTCCTTTGACCTGTGTGTCTGTGTGTCTGTGTGTCTCGGCCAGTGGACCGGAGGTGCGGGCGGGCCGTCTCCTGGAGCCTATTGACCTGTGTGTCTGGTGTGTCTGGCAGTGAGCCGGAGGTGCGGGCGGCCGTCTCCTGTGACCTTGACCTGTGCCCGTGTGTCTGTTAACTGTGATGTCTCCCCGCAGTGGACCGAGGTGCGGAGCGGCCTCTCCCTGTGAACCTGTGACCGTGTTGTCTGTGGATGTCCCGGCAGTGGAGCCGGAGTGCGGTGCGCGTCTCCTTGGACCTGTGTGTCTGTGGTCTGTATGTCTCGCTGTGAGCCGAGGTGCGGGCGGCCGTCTCCACGTGACCTGTGTGTCGGTGTGTCTCGTCAGTGGAGCGGAGGTGCGGGCTGCGTTCTCCTGTGACCTGACCTGTGTGCTGTGTGTTCTGTTGTGTTCGGCAGTGGAAAGCCGAGGTGCGGACGCACGTTCCTGCTGACCTGTGCCTGTGTGTCTGTGTGCTGTGTGTCTCGGCAGTGGAGGCCGGAGTGCGGGCGGGTCTCCTCGGACTGTAGGACCTGTGTGTCTGTGTGTCCGCAGTGGAGCCGGAGGTAGCGGCCTGCCCCGTCTCCTGTGACTGTGACCTGTGTGTCCTGTGTGTCCCGGCAGTGGAGCCGAGGTGCGGCGCCGTCTCTGTGACCTTAACCTGTTCTGTGTCTGTGTTCTCGGCAGTGCAGCGGAGGTTGCGGGCGGCCGCTCCTGTGACCTTGACACTGTGACCTGTGTGTCTGTGTGTCTCGCAGTGACCGGAGGATCGCGGGCGCCGTCTCTGTGACCTCATGTCTGTGTGTCGGGTGTCTCTCAGTGATGCGAGGTGCGGCGGCCGTTCCTGACCTATGACCTGTGACCTGTGTGATCTGTGTCTCCCGCAGATGGCAGCCGGAGGTGCGGCGGCCGTCTCCTGTGACCTGATGTGTCATGTGTTGTTCGCAGTGGAAGCGGAGGTGCGGCGCCGTCTCCGGACCTTGACCTGTGTTCTGTGTTGTCTCGGCAGTGCGAAGCCGGAGGTGCGGGCGGCCGTCCTCCTGTGACCTGTGACCTGTGTGTCCTGTTATGGTTCGGGCAGTGGAGCGGAGGGCGGGCGGCCGTTCCTGTGACCTATGTGATCTGTGTGTGTCTGTGTGTCTGTGTGTCACGGCAGCGGAGCCGGAGGTGCGGGCGGCCGTCTCCGTGTTACAGTACGTGCTCGAGTCGGCGGTGCGTCACTCGGTGGGGGCTGAGCAGCTCGGTCAGGAGCTGCAGCAGCTCGGTCTGCCGAGGGAGCACTGTAGCAGCCTGGGCCGCGTGCTGGACCAGCGGCGCGACCCGCTGCGACGACGGCAGCTGCAGCAGACGCCCAAAGGTGAGGAGAGGGACGGGAGTGAGGGGAGTCTGAAATGTGGGGAGAGGGACGGGGAGTGAGACCTGAGGGGAGTCTGCAATGTGAGAATGTGACGGGTGATGCTCTCACGGAGTGAGGAGAGTGACGAGTGGTACTCTCACACACACGTGGTTAGATAGAGAGGGGTAATGTGATTAGGCGTGAGGAGAAGTATGGTGCAGTTCTGGTAGAGGCTCTGGTAGAGTTCCGGCGATCGTGTTATGGTGCGCTGAGCATGAACCAAGTTCGAGTCAATGGCAGATCAGTCGGGGGGGGGGAGGAAACTTCGAATGACTGGCGATAAACTCGTATGGGAGGCTCTTATGAAGTTAATGCGAGCAGTTCTCTGTTCACAGTATGCTGTTCACTCTGTTCACAGTAAAACTCGGAAAAGTTATAGCTCTCTATATTTTGTTCTTGTCGCGAACGTTTTGCGGTCAGCCCACTATGCTCATAAGAGAAAGGAGAAGTCAGTTTCGTGTCTCAGGAGCGATATTCCTGGTATTGACCGGTGTTTTTTTCTTCTTCTCAAACAGTAGTTTGCTTTGATATTGCGTTATGCTGATTATTACACGGCACAGTTGTAAGTCACCTTCCCTTGTTACTGTATACGTTTCACTTCTTCTGGCCATCCCGCTGTTACGGACGCACGTAGTCGTAAGCCGGTGACGAGGAGAGGCTAAAATGTGTGCCGTCTTAATTTGAATGGCCTGTGGGGTCTTGATCGTGAAGTTTACTCGCTTGGGGCGTACACTTCTAAGTCTTGTTGAGCGTTTTATTGGTTAAGATATAGAAAGAAATCATAGAACCCGCTCTAAGGCGGGTTCTATGATTTCTTTGGAGCTGGGGTGCGGAGTGGGAAATTTTGGCCACGCATAAGCATAAGAAGTGGACAATTCAACCAAAAAACATGTACTCGGCTTTATCAATACCCAATTACTCGCTATCATAATTCGTTATTAGTTATTGCCGATGCCAATTCTTAGTAAGAATTTCTTACCAGTCTTTCCCTCCACAGGCTGTTTGTCCCTAGCATCGCATTTAATAAATAAGTAACAGGGTTCTAGTTATCCAATACATTTTGAAATAAGAAGTGGAAAATTCACAATAAAATGCAGGAAAAAGAGTGGAAAATGGTATCCGTATGGTGCACTTTTCCACCAAAATTGTACAATGCTAGGACACTTCTCTAAGGGGTCATGATGGGCGGCATGTGACCTTCGTTGTTGGTCCGCCCTAAAACCCCAATCATCATCATAAGGGGTCATGACCAAGGTATTAGCTTACGTGTCAAAGTAAATGTTGCGCAATGCGCATAACTATTTTGAAGTTTTTTCGCCACCGACATTTATCATCGCATATTTTTGTTCAATTGTAATTTGCTGTTATAGCTGTAAATAAGATTTGTGATATTTTTTCTCGCAAATATTGCATTCAGTGTTGCCATCAGAGGCCATTTGCACCAAAATTACCCACCTGGCGAAAAAAAATCAGCAGATTCTCTTCCACCAACTGGCGGAAAAATAGCCACCCTGCAAGTTTTGTCAGAAATTCTTCCCCGTAAAGCCAGTTCGTACCGAAGATTTTACCCACCTTTATTTGTTCCTCTTGCACCAAACAACGAAAGAAGATCGGACGGAAGGTCGTATGTGCGGGCTGCGGTACAGATACCGCATGTGGGTCAATGCCATCGAAAAATAGCCAGCAAAATGCTGTTTAAAATATTGTTTACGTGTAGTTGTCGGCTGTATGCTTTTAAAGAAAAACATTACATGGTTGATAAATTACATGGTTGATATTTGTATAGTGCCGACACTGGTGAACAGCCTCGTGATATCGCTGATTCGATAGTGCTGTATATTTACGAGGCGACGCGCTTAACCGCCTCCCATCCCGAGTCACCGCCGAGTCACCGCCGAGTCACCGCCGAGTCATCGCCGAGTCATCCCATCCCGAGTCATCCCGAGTCACCGCCGCGCCCGGTCCTTTGAAAGGCGTCTCCACAAACATCTGACCGATGCCGGAGGCGAATGAGCTGAGCTGTTTTCAATGCATGTATGTACATACATACGTGTGTGAGTAGGAGTCTCGTGTTTGTTTGTTATTGTACGACGTACGTGCAAGCTAGTTGCCTACCACCCTTGTTACCCATGACTGAAGGTATGACTAACCGGTACGATGCTGGATGCTCTTACGAACAATACAATTTTGGACACTATCAACTTCGATAAAACGCCTATGAACTTTGATTATAAAACTGCAATTAAATGTGTCAAAAAGGCAGAAAGCGGATGCTAGCGACGGTTGTCTACGCCATTGTTATCTCAAATTAGAACAAACGAACCTCAAATTAGAATAGCGGATCTTCAAATTAAAACCACGTAAGTGCAAATTAAGACGAAGGAACTTCAAATTAAAATAGAATAAATTAAAATTGAAATGCAATAATAGCGTTGAATGTGGTCATGTATCCATTTGAACAATCTGGTAAAATCGTGCTCAGAGTACTATGTTTGCATACGTGTTATGAGTGTTCGATGGGCGACATAAAAATTAAGATTTATTATTTTACCCAGGTTTCGAGTTCGTTTAGTGCAAGGTAAAATAACCACCTGGGTAAATTTAAAATTTTATATCGCTGTAGAATTGCGTTTCTCGCCAGGTGCTTATTTGTTGTTCAAGAAGCCGTGAGACAAATATATGGTTGTTTTGTTACCTGCAATGTGTATTTTAAAAGGTATCTTACATTGTATCATTAATTCATTTTGCTGAAAATGTCTGACCTTTCTGTAAGCTGTGCATCTGCATGTTACAATTCCGGTAGAGTCTTGTTATATAAGGCAATAATACTTATTGAAAGAGACTGTGACTTATTTCCGACTAGTAAATCTGGGTATATCTGAGCTTAACTGTTTTGTTTTATCTCGTCGATATACCAGTTCCAGTGATTGATGCACTCTGAGAACCCCAAGGCGGAGGATTAGACTGGGAGGCCTCAGGGCCGGTGAGCCCGGGCTGGAAAATGGCGGGGAAATAGACAGGTAGAGCCGTGTGGGTGTATACAGCATCGCCACACCACTTTGTAATGGGAGAGGAAGGACGAATGCGGGGCTGCCGGCCGTTTAGTTGGGCTGGACCTGGGGTCCACTCCGTTCCTTCAACATTGGTAAAAACTGTGACAACCGCGAGCAGCCTCCGCATCGTGGCCGTGTTTATCGGATCTGCTCAAAGGCTATATTTGGCTATCAGCTAGTATTGACCAATCAGTCTTGAGTAAGTCTCGACGGTGATTGGTCAGTCGTGATGACGTGGAGACGGAGGAGAATGGCCGAGAATCACTGCGGGGGAGCATCACTGGTGGTCACACCTCACCTCTTCGGAGAACATCCGTGCCCATGGCGCTCTGCCCACGTCGCCACTGGGTATTGACACACCTCGCCGTACCTGCATCACACCGTGCTGGTGGTCCGCTGCCACTGCTGTGTGTCACGCCCTGTCGCACCTGACCGTCACACTTTCCCCTCGGGGCAGTTTACAGAGCATCCTACTTACAGTTACGTTTTCTCCCGGCCTGTCATAGCAGCTTTCCAGGACGGCAGGCGTATGCCAGCTGTCCCTTTCTGCGTGAGGGTAAAACAACTGTTACGAGAGGCAGATGTCAGTTTGCGGGGAGTTGCCTCCGTCGCGCCCTCTCACATTCCACCATGGGAACTGTCAGACTTGTCGCTAGATGGTTTTCGCTTCGCAGGTTTTACAAAGGGGATATTTCACCGGTCGGAGTTTCGATCTCGAGCATTTAGAGCGTGTCTCTTTTATAGAAACCATAACTCATTTTTACACGGAGGTTCTAACAGTCGGAGTCGGGGTTGGATGCGCTTTTTTGTAAGTGGTCCCCGTAACTCGATTCTTTTACTTTCCATCTCATGCAACTGTGTTTACATCTGAACTTTGTGGCGAATACTGGAAGGCTATGTGTTAATATTGAAGTCTCTGACGATGTTTTACACGTGATTTTTACTGAATCACTCAGTAGCCTTTCGGCGCTCAGTGATTTTAACACACACCTCCAGTTTTTACAGGGACATTTTTAGTCCTGCTTACCTCCCTTGACCGAGCGGGAAAACGTTGGTTTTTTTGGATCCCGAGCCATGTGCATTGCTGGGAAGCCGGCCGAGCTGGGCAGACGAGGCTGCGAAGCGTGCGACACGTGCCCAGTGGTAATAGTTTTCTACCGGTTGCCGGCCAGGGACCTCTTTTGGCTCCCTGTTCATGCCTACATGTCGCAAGTAAGTGGCAGGACGAGTGGGAGAGTGCCGGCCTCGTTAAACTTATAGCTGTCAAACCACGCTCAATGCGTGGCCGTCCTCATTCAGAGGTTCGAGAAGAGAAGAGGTAGTGTTATGCCGCCTACGCATCGACAACACCTTACCACACACCGTTACCTGCTCTGTGGAGAGAACCAAACCCGTGTCCTCGCTGTAGTGAGTTTTCTGTCTGTCCTCCCACGTGCTAGTTTCCTGCCGCCACCTTGCTGCTTTCGCACTCGTTATCTGGGAAGGAACACACATACATTAAAAAGATTTACTTAACGATGAATCTTGCATATATCGGCAGGTGTACGCTTCCTCGCCAAAGGGTACAGTTCGCGTGTCTACACCCGGCTGTATGTTTTTGAATTGTCTATTAATTTTCCTTTGAAGTTCAGTATCGTTTGTAGTAAGTAACTGGACTGTATTTTACTGGCTTCATCTTACCTAGAGGTTATGGGCGCCACATAACCATTGAGTTGAGGCGCCCTTAAGCCCAAATCATCATCATCACTTTCCCCTCGGGGTCACATCCGCACCCCACGTCGCTTCTGTTCGCTAACAGACGCTACATCACCCATAACCCCCTCCCCCTCCCCCGGCTGCTTCGCTAACAGCCGCCCACAACGACGTGCCGCAGCTGTCCCAACGCAGCGTCTGATTCGCTAACAGCCGCTCCGCTAGGCTGACACACCTCGCCCTACTTGGCTCACGCCGTGCCGATGGCCCGCTGCCACCGCTGCGCGTCCCGGCTATGTCGCTACTAGCCGTCCCACATCACCTCTCGGGATCACATCCGTGCTCTTGGCGCTCTAACCCTGCGGAATCACGTCCGTGCTCATGGCACTCTGCGCCTGCTGTGTGTCACCTCAAGTCGCTACTGAGGTGACACACTTTGCCCTACCTGGATCACCCCATACGGGTGGTTGTTTCAGGCATCAACCGCTCACGGAGCTGTCCCGACGGGGCGTCTGCTTCGCTAACCGACGCTCCGCCCGCCCGCGGCTACCTAACACAAGAATATTGGCCAGTTCACACCACCTGATTCGTCAACAGGTTCTAGGCGCACTCGCTAATAATCAAGCAGCTGCCGGTACCCCGTCTTCGCCGATACCGGAGCGCTTACAGGCCTTGCCGCGGCGTCTGCCTCGCTACCAGCCGCTCCACTAGCCCGCCGCTACTCGATACAAGAATGTCGGCCAGTTGACGACAGGTCCTGGCTCCTCGATCACTTAATATCGGCTAGTTCGCCCGACGCCAGACTCCTGTTTCGCTACCAGGATATAGGCGACATATCCATTAACCCGCCATTGGCTGGGGGGCGAAAAACGCCCCCCCCTTAGGGATTTTTACAATAGCTCACAAACCGACAGCGCTATCAACGCCAAACTTCAGGTACCTTATTCCACATCAATTTGGCGTCTTCAATGCAAATTTAAAAAAACGCCGATTTTTTTTTCGAGTTTTATCGAATTTAGTGACGTCACTACACACCACTTTGGCGCAAATATCAGCTAGCTCTAACAGGCTGTAATAGACGATTTCTTAAGCAAAATGCAATATAAAACGTAAAAGAATAGCAAATTGCAAGGGGTAGAAAAATGGCTATCTCTGATTTTGATTTTTTGTTAGATTTTTGACGCCCCCCCCAAAAAAAAAAAAACACCTGTGCACTCTGTGCGCTCAAAGGTTTGACCCAATACTTGTTGGAAGAAGTCTACCATGGTCAGGCTGGAAAACTAAGAAATCAGTTATATTTAATGCAAATACTCAAATCAAACGCTTCTCCGGTAGCACATGTTAATTAAGAGCTCAGGCCTAAGATGCTCACCGAGCGTGCAGTTACAGCTACGAACATTTGAATTTCATCGTTTCATTTGCGAGGCATATATATATATATATATATATATATATATATATATATATATATATTAATATATATATATATATATAATATATAATATATATATATAATTTTTTTATTTGACCTGATGTGACCTGACCTTGACCTAAGATTGACACTTACTTTACTTAGATAAAGTCAGGTGGTAAAATGACTGTCACAATCGAGTGCCACGTGTAAAATGACCCATAAAACATATGTTGCATGACTCGTAGATATTTGGCGCATAGTGATTTTTCTTGTGACCTGAACTTGATTGACCTTGACCTTTGCCAACAATCTCATTTCAGCTTATGTGGGATGTGCATCATACCTTTGAGAGCACTTTGGGTAATCGTGGTCGCCATCAAAGGCTTTGGAAGGAGATAATCTTAAGCGCATGCCCATTATCAGTCACTGTGCAATAGGAGGAAAGGTTTTAGAACGTGTGACCACAATGCGTGACTTAGGAGTAGTTTTAGATCAGAAGCTGACATTTGAATC
>VOPJ01009401.1:13434-27267 GCA_014673585.1 Semibalanus balanoides
CTCACCCACACATCCAACGAGACGACACCCGTGTCCTTTACAGCGACTCATCACGGGCAGTGTTTTCCTCACCCACACATCCAACGAGACGACACCCGTGTCCTTTACAGCGACTCATCACGGGCAGTGTTTTCCTCACCCACACATCCAACGAGACGACACCCGTGTCCTTTACAGCGACTCATCACGGGCAGTGTTTTCCTCACCCACACATCCAACGAGACGACACCCGTGTCCTTTACAGCGACTCATCACGGGCAGTGTTTTCCTCACCCACACATCCAACGAGACGACACCCGTGTCCTTTACAGCGACTCATCACGGGCAGTGTTTTCCTCACCCACACATCCAACGAGACGACACCCGTGTCCTTTACAGCGACTCATCACGGGCAGTGTTTTCCTCACCCACACATCCAACGAGACGACACCCGTGTCCTTTACAGCGCTCACCCACACATCCAACTAGACGACACCCGTGTCCTTTACAGCGACTCATCACGGGCAGTGTTTTCCTCGCCCACACATCCAACGAGACGACACCCGTGTCCTTTACAGCGACGCAACAGTGGCCTTAAAGGGAAATAATCACCTTGTGTTTGTTTGGCAACAATTGCTTGTGTTTTTTTGGCAATTAAGCTTGACTGGCGATGTTTGATTGGCCGCCCGCCCGCTGAGTGATAGGAGCGGGCCGGCGAGACCGGAGCGCCAGTGACCCGTAGACCGTGCATGACCTTGTGACACAGGATCCAGACGGACGCTCCAGAGCACAGACAGGGAGCGATCATGCGTACATGTGGGCGGATTTGTCCAGGTATGTCGGGCACGTAAAACTTTGGCCTTAAATTTTGCCAACCAACAGGAATTGCGGAATCTGGTGGTGAGGTCAGGACCTGTGCAACAAGCTCAGCTTAGCGTGGGTTTTAACCTTGGAAATCCATCCATACAAAACATTCGGAGCAAACTTTTAAAAGTCAAAATAATTTAGGTTTTCTTCTTTCCAGTTTGGGAGCTTTCCAACCATCTAATATACTTTTAAGTGGCACAGCTGGAATAGGGGATCATTTTCTGCATACAATTATCTGATAACTTGCATTGAAATAATGTAATTGTATTGACAAATACAATTATCGGATTTGTTTTTGTTAAAACATACAGCAAACTGAATTTCAAAAGCACCGATTGTCGGGGTTATTATCATAAAATTTTAACCTTGATATCCACCTTCTTCTGGAATAGTGACGTCCTCTCAGCATTCATCACACTTGTAAAAAAATAAGAAATCATGACATTGTTTTGTATAGCATAGCTGAGGGCTGAGGCTTGCTTTAACCCATTTGCTAACAACTTTTTGTCCGGAACTTTTCCTCTCTTGTACTGTGAAAGCAGCTAGCAGCTTTGAAACCATTGATCCGGAAGCATTTTGATTCAGGGAGCTGTTATAACACATCCTAAACTCAAATCTAGCAATAGTTCCGGTTAATTACAATTGTTAGTAATTACTCATTACAATCCTACCAAAAAGTTACAAATTATCATATGCTCGGTCACAAATGGGGCGGATACCTTGTTTACAAGCAAGGAATTTCGCTCAGGAAAATAAATAGTGGAAACGCCCATAAATTACTCTTTCCTTTGCTGGGAAATGTTTTAGTTCAGGAGGATACATTAAGCTGTAAGATGAGATCGCCCTTTCATCGTTAAATATATGTCTAGCCGGCTGTCGTGGCCCGGGTTGATAGCGATAAACACTTCGGCTGCCGAGCATATTAAACGTAACGCAAGCGAGCGGAAGTTCCAGGGTGGCAGCTCCGCGCGCCACCGCGTTCCGACCGATAGTCACCCCGGTTTCAAGATATATTCCTCTGGATACCGGGACACGCCGGTATTCCTGGGAATGAGGAGGCGAATCGACTGGCCAAAATTAATTTACAATATATGCTAAAAATAATATACCTAAGTACCTCCTAGTTCATCGACTTACATCAACAATATATATCTTGAATTTCTTACATCAATAATATAAACTATTACAGCAGCGTGATTGGGACGACGACCCACATTTCCTCTTAGTTATATCCTATTATGCCACAGGTCAAACATTACTTATCAAGTCACCAAGATTGTCGGCGAAAAGAAGTTGTTTTAGCGCGACTCCGAATTGGACACACCAGAATCACACATCATGTTTTCGACCGAGTTCCTTCGCCTACTCTGCTCACCCCCGGTACACTATTCAACATTTCCTCATTTAATGCCCTGTGTGTAATGGCAACCGTCAACAAGTCGTCAATTGCACGCTGCAAAACAATATAGCATTAAATATTCCAGCGCTATTGGGTGACGAATACCCGGAGCTGACTCGTCTCCTCCTCGAATTTGTACACAACACACAATTAGCTAAATCAATATAAACGTTTTTTTTCAAGCACAATTTGGCAAAAACGTGCAGGTTTTACCCTTGGATAGGTTCCGTTTTTTTCTAGTTAGGACTTTTTACCGGATTTCTCACCCCACAACAACACACACAATGCATTACACTTGGTTGGCCGGGGCAACAGCGCCCATTGCTGCGCTGCGCTGCCCCGGCTTCTTGCACAAACACCCTTACCCAAGGTCGGCCGAGGCAACAGCGCCCTTTGCTGCGCTGCTCTGCCTCGGCTCAGCATTGCTTCCATCGGTTGTGGCGGGTCAGCTGAGCTAAGTCTTACTTAGCGAAGCTGGCCCGTCTCCAAATGTATAATGACAAATGATATGTAGGCCCCTCGGGCATCACAAATGCCGGGTTCACATAAACCGAATTCCGGGTTCAAATAAACCGGATTAACGTAATTTCTTTCCTCGGCCTGAATTGCCGGATGGTCATCTTCCACCGCAGAATCGATCTTAGATCACCCGGGTGACCTCCCCCCCCCCTAAAAAACGGCCGCGCGCCGAGCCTGGCCGCGCGGTCCCGTACTGAGTCATCCCGCGGCGCTCGCAGAGGCCTGACCGGCGCCGAAGCGTGACTACGTGACCGGTCAGGTCGGCGGGTCAGCTGTGCAGTTCTTGAAAGTTGACTACATCTGCGTGCGGCGCTTCCACGAACTACAAAAAGTTTGAGGCCACAGCACACTCGAGGTGCGGACGGTAATCCGGTCGGTCCGGGGAGGGTGGTGGTCAAGCTCGTGTCACCCAACCTCTTGCCCACCCAACCGAATGCCCGCCGGGTTTGGCGTGTTCAGGCACTGCGAGATTGATGACAGTGGTTGAGGTGGAGCATATTTAGCTCATAGCTAGAGCTCAGAGCTGCTCGCATGACGTGATATTTCAAATTTGTAAAACGAGAGAGAGAGAGAGAGCCGAGCAAGCGTGAGCGTGAGATAACGGAGAGAGAGGGGTCAGCATCGATTCTTGCGCGTGTTTTATAATTACGAGTGAATGGCAGGTGACATAACTTTTTGTTTGACATTTACCAGCCTTATTGCTAAAAATTGGTGCAGGATCAGAAACAACTGCTGTGAGGCGCGCCCGCTGTATCGTCTGCTGTCGTGACGAGCCGCGTGTAGCGCGATAAATTCGTTTATGATAGTTGGTTCTTTCAAAAGTTACAGTCGAAAAATAGGGTCCCAAGCGGTCTACCGTTTACAACTTGGTGACTTATAGTCTATTTTCAAAGCCCTTCAAGATGACAAGGTAAACGACACAACAAACCTACACACACGCACCTAGTAAGTGTCTTCCGGCACAGTATCGGGGTCGGCGGTTCTTAGGTTCGTCTGACGGTTCGCTCCCCTCGCATTCCGCGGTCCCCGGGTCAGGCAATCCAGTGACTCTCACTGAACTGCTTCTCGGTCGGGACATAGGGCGGTAGCGCCACCAAAGTGGTAGATACTTTCAGAGAGACTGTACGTCGGCGGCCATACACTACATCACAAACCTCATGTTTTCTTGCGCAATTATTTGGTACGAGTGGCTTTTTCATCAGCCTGATGGCCGGCCAGGAGTATCGGAGGAAAGCTGGCTCGGCGGAGCAGGCAGCCACAGCTGAAAACGCGACATTTTGAAGTGGAGTACACACACACACACACACACACACACACACACACACACACACACACACACACACACACACACATACACACATACACACATACATAACATCATAATAATACAATACATAATACATACATACATACATACATACAGACCCACACACACATCACACAGCAGAGCGCCAGTCTTCTGTGCTGCCCGTGCCGCGTCTGTTGGCGTATTCGGTGGGGCAGGCTTATCAGTGCCGCGTCCGCAGGCGTGACAGTAATGGTGCAGTGCGGTACGAGAGCGCCACGAACGCCGAAGTGGCGTCGGCGGCGCAAAGTTGACGAAATGTCGGTAGAAAGAACGTCACATGGTTGCAGGAGTCGGTGCTGTCAGAACAATACACGTATGTACTGACTGTGGTGACAGTCATAAGAAGCTTTTTCGGCGCATCGATTGAAGTATTTGTCGTGATGTTGGTGGCAGGTTTTTAAGACGGAGTTCCGGAGAGTTGGATGTGGAGCGTATAAACGTATTGGTCTGCGGCGCAGTTTAGTCTGATTTCTAGCTGCTCGGGCCACTGGGCACGATCTCTGTCATATCGCGGGACCAGCACCAGTGACGACTTCAGCAAGTTATCGGTCTGCGCTCCGCGACCTCAGTGACTCGACGCGACGGCCGAACCGAGTTCCAGTCAGCCGCATTTCCAGCATCATTTGGAAATTTGGCCGTGTTTGGGGTCTGTTCCGGGTGAGAATTCGGTGTATTTCGGACCGTATACTCGGTTGATTGTCGGGCCTGGTGCGCTCCGACAGATGCCGACAGTCGGTTGGTTGCAGCCCCGCCACCCGCCGGCAGTCGGTCGTGGTAATTTGTTTTGCCGGCTGGCTTCGGTGTCACGTATGGTTTGTTTTTAGCTGCGGACGTCGATGTGCCAGGGCAGTGGCGAGCAGCAGATACACGCCCATACGCGACCACGCCCATCTGGTGTTTGTCACGGGTGGGAGGGACGTGGGTGGCTCTCCTCTCGCTCTCTCGTGCTCTTGCTCTCCTCTTGCCCTCCTCTCACTCTCATTATCTTGCCCTCCTCTCGCTCTCTCATTATCTTGCCCTCCTCTCGGTCTCTAATTATCTTGCTTCTCCGGTCTCAATTATTCATTTGCTTCCTCTCGCTCTGCTCATATCTTGCCCTCCTCTCAAATCTACTCTCATTCTCTTGCCCTTCCTCTCAATCTCTTCACTTCTCTTGCCCTCCTCTCGCTCTCTCCTCTCTTTGCCCTTACCTCTCGCTCTCTCATTCTCATTGCCCTCCTCTCTCGCTCTCCTAACTTATCTTGCTCTCTCTCGCCTCTATAATTATCTTGCTCTCCCTTCTCGCTCCTCGTTATCATCTCCCTCTCGGCCTATATCATTATCTTGCTTCTCCCTTCGCTCTCACTTCTCTTGCCCTCCTCTCGCTCTCTCATCTCTTGCCCTCTCTCGCTCTCATCATTCTGCTTGCCCTCCTCTCGTCTCTAATATCTTGTTCCTCTCGCTCTCTCATCTATCTTGCCCTCCTTCGCTGCTCTCATTCTCTTATCCCTCCTCTCGCTCTCTCATTCTCTTCTCTCGCTTCTCGCATCTCTAATTATCTTGCTCATCCTTCGCTCTATAATTATCTTGCTCTCGTCTCGCTCTCTCAGCTTATCCTTCTCTCCTCTCGCGTATCATCATTATCTTTCTCTCCTCTAGCTGGTCATCCTCTTGCTCTCCTCTCGCTCTTCTCTCGCTCTTTCCTCATATTGTTTCCTCTTTCTCTCCTCCTTAACGCCCACACGCTTACACACTGGTCGGCCTATCCCGCACAGTGTGGGAGGCACTGGCGCGGTGGATAAGTGATAAAAGGCTATCGTGGCAACGCACGCTAGTGTCGGAGAGCAATCGAAAGACGTCCGAGTGAGCCGAGAGGGGTATTACGAATATCCCCCGTACAGCGCTCGTGCGTGCTGGCATGATCCGTCGGTGAGGCTGCTCCCGAAATACCCGGCCGTTAGCTGATAGGTGCCGGCCGGTGTGTGCGCCACGGCGAGGACCCGTGACGCGTCCAAATATAGGACAGTCTGGGCATGTGCTCTCTTGTATGTGATAATGAGAGAAAGGCTTCTGTCCCACACTAATGCGTTGAATGGACGTTTGAGGCGTCGGCTCAGCACTTAAAACGAAATAATCGCATGCCTCTGCTGGTTTGCTGTCGGCTGTTTAACTGGTTTCAACCTCCGCGATTGGGCTGGAGACAGCGCACGTTTCCGCATGATTTTGTAATGACACCAAACTGAAATCCCGCGACTGGAGTAGAAGCGCCATTGTACTGCCAGAGCGGATCTGGTGCAGTGCCTGTACGATAAACACCACGGTCTTTCCCGTCCCCAGAGATATGACGCTAGCCCTTTGCTCAGGGCTAGCGTTCTGTGCTATACCATAAGTTTGTCTGATTAAGTGCATTCCAAGCCCCTGCGTCAACATCACTTCAGGATATTTAAGCCAAAGCGCGATAAATTAAATGAAACTGAGGCGGCGTTGCGTGAAATGCTAGAGAAGCGTCTAATCCCGGTGTTCATCTGCGGAGTCTGGCCACATCTCGCTGCGGTGCTCCGTGGCATATTAAGTCGATTAACCAAGTGGAAGTGGTCTGCCACCGAATGCCGGCGAGCGCCACCCAATGACGCCGTGACCGGGTCGCGCGGCGGGGAATATTCGACGACGAAATGAAACGGAGGCCTTCCGCGGCCGCGCCTGCCTTTGAACTGTTGAGAATTACGGCTGCATATAAGGCTTGATCGGTGCCCGGCGAAGGTCGGGGCTTTGAACTTCCTCGGCGGCGCTGGCGGAGCGACTGAGAAATGAATGGAATGCTTTGAGAGCGTTACGCTCAGATGGCGAGGGCGTCGCTGTGGTGACGCACGTGGCAATTAAACGACTCTGGAAGGATAAAGCTGGAGTTGCGAAGAGCTTTGAGGTCTTGAGTTGCCTGTGCATACTTGCGTATGGGTCTGGGGACAGGTACAAGTTTGTTTGCTTAACAAATTGAGCGTCATTTCTATCATTTTTATATGCCTCCTAAACGCAACTTAGAACGCCTTCTGTCCCAAATCTACCACTTAACTTTTCGTATCATTGATAAATAAACATTCTTTATTACAATTTGCGACGTCACAACTGAGTGATTTTCGGTGGCGCTTGCGACGCTTCTGATCTGGATGTGTTCTGTTTAACCCTCGCCCTGGTGGGGGGTCATTTTACCCCCCCCCCCCTCCTGAGGTTTTTCCGGAATAGCGGGAAAACGGTGGCGCGCCAATTTGTTTACAGCTGTTTGAACATCAATTGCCCACACTTTGTCAACAATTTAACTTCAGATCAGGTCACCAGGTCACACTCTTCTTAAATGTTAGTGATCGTGCCAAAGCCACAGTTTTTGTCCAATATATTTCAAACTTGTTGGATTATCTGACGGCCTGCCACCACCCGCTTAACGTCATTGTTTAAAATACGAACTATATTAACTCCCCCCCCCAAAAACGGGCATTCGGCTATGTTTTTGCTGCTGGATTCGCTGGATTTCGCCCTCTAGCAAGTTCATGGGGTTTGCGCCCCTCTAGACCGCGCTTGCCCCCTCTTGTGGCGCCCTTGGTGTGGCGCCCCTGGCAGTGGACCCCCCCAAACACACACACACACACACACACTTTTGAGAAAGTGTTGACGCCTCTGAACCCGTCCGCTCCGCTGGACGATCTACGCATAAAGACTACATTTTTTCCCGTTTTTTATCCGTCATGCTACCGAGGACCCACCCGTTAAGGGATCGTGGTTTGTTACCTTAAAGGCTGCCCCACACTGAGCCTCGCATGCGGGTGCGAGTCTGCGGGGTGGCAGATATTGTACTCACTTTGAGGTATTTGGGTCAGGGTGGCGGGTGTCCTGCGTGTCGGAAAGGTTGTAGACTGGCACGCTAGCTGGTAATATGTGTCAATATTGTTAATTTAATTCTTTAATTTTCTAGAAACGCTCGTGGAATGAAAATCACGCAACGTCGCATGCGAGGCTGCTAATGTGTCCAAACTACATAGCATTTCGTACGAACAGGCAGAGAGACATACTTTCTTTAAATAGTAAGTTAGATTATTACTCTTATTAAAATCAGAACGTGAAATATACAATTCAATTTAATTACATCATCGCTGATTTCGTTCGTGACCATTATTTTGAATTGATCGCCATAACTGGCTCCATCTTTGGACGGTGTCTCGATTTCGCTCATCCGGTGGCAGCAGTTAAACTCAGCGGTCCCGCGATTTATGGGCGGAAAGTTTAACACGTGACCATTGGTTAGACTGTGCCAACGCCGTTCATCACTGGTTTGTTAATTGCAGCCTAACACGGGAGTGGGACAGCGTTTCCCGGTCATGGGACGTTTCCCGGTCATGGGACAACATTTCCCGGTCATGGGGCAGCGTTTCCCGGTCATGGGGCAGCATTTCCCGGTCATGGGACAACATTTCTCGGTCCCGTCATGGGACAGCGTTTCCCGGTCATGGGACAGCGTTTCCCGGTCATGGGACAGCGTTTCCAGGGACGGTCATGAGGCAGCGTTTCCCGGTCATGGGACAGCGTTTCCCAGGTCATGGGACAGCGTTTCCAGGTCAGGAGCTGATGGAGATGTTCTACGGAGGGTTCCCGTCCGCGGTGTCACTTGTCAGAGTTGGTCAGGCTCTGTGGGAGCTAATGATTATCAGGAAAATGTCGTGGACAAAAGGTGCTGTCTCATGGGTGGAAGTGGAGAGCCGGAACATGGTCGTTCACTACGTAGTCATTATGCGTAGTATGCCACTACTACGTGTAATTTGATAGTCTGATCAAGACTCATCACCATGGGTGTAGAAACGTTTTCAATGATGATTTGGAATGGTAGCAGACCCACACAGTCTACCTTATTTTATTTTTAGTCTGACTTACCGAATTACCGTCTTTTAAATGGTGCAAAAATGAATTGTTGTGTAGAAACGGACAGTATTATTGTACACTCGTCCCCCAATATCCCCCTGGATTATCAAAATTGCATCTCTCATATAATAAGTTGGTGTGCTTTTTCCACACCAGCTTCCAAGTTGATGTGGAGCTTTCCACACCAACCACATTCAAAGCTACACCATGCTCAGCACGAAAATCTGGGAATTGGCTCCATGCTTTAGCTCTGCTTCATCTGGATTGGCTTCTGTCACCGAGCAGAAAGATTGACAATGGACACTAACTATAAACTAACCGCTCTCAGATACCTGGCCAGTGTATCCAGCCATCTCACGGTGGTCACGTGACTT
Organism: Semibalanus balanoides; assembly: GCA_014673585.1. Classification (NCBI taxonomy): domain Eukaryota; kingdom Metazoa; phylum Arthropoda; class Thecostraca; order Balanomorpha; family Balanidae; genus Semibalanus; species Semibalanus balanoides. The sequence goes on from VOPJ01009401.1 coordinate 22,805, forward strand.
GATCACGTGACTATGTTACCTGTTTACGAGGCCAAGCCGTCTCACGATGATCACGTGACCTGATCACGTGATAATGTTACCCGTTCACGAGGCCAAGCCGTCTCACGATGAGCACGTGACCTGATTCTGTGACACGCGACCAACCAGCTGCGCCAGCCTGACCTCCCCCTCTTCTGTGTCGGCAAGGTGCATGGTACCACTTCAACGACAGCACGGTGCGGCGGGCAGAGGAGGAGCAGGTCGCCAAATGCAAGGCGTACATCCTGTTCTACATCCGACGCGAGTTCAAGCTGCCGCAGCTGGCAACATGAAGAGCGTCTGGTGTGATGTCCTAGGCCGGTCCGGAATGGGAGGGAAGTGAGAGAGACAATGACAGTGATGTCGATGTGCGCGCTCCGTCTGTGTCCTTTTTTACCGACGGGGCCGGTTCGGTTCTGCTTGCTATGTGGGTAGAGATACGTCTGATCTTTTACCTTGGATTTACCTTGACGATCCGTCTGGATTATGGGCTATGTGAAGCGGCGATAAAGAGTGGATTGAGAGAGTGAGGGTGGGAGGTCTGAGAGAGAGACAGAGAGAGTGTGGTTGATCGGATATGTTTTCTGCTCATTTGCTACTACTGGTTTACTCAGGTAGTGAATACATCACCACGGATGGCGCGGAACTGAGTTTTTTTTTTAGAAGATCGAGAGGGGTCGTGACCGGTCATTGTAGAAGCTGATGTCCATTGTTGCAGCAGGACCATTATTTTGAGGTAGCCATATGATTGTTGAATGTTTGCAAATAGATGGAGAGAAGAAAAATGGAGAGCTCATCAGCAAAGATATTTATTATTTATGGAGAAGTATGCATTGATTGAGTGTTGTTTCAGTGAATAATGGTACCAAAAGATTGCTTTTCGAAAGAGAATGAGGTGTAAATGATGAAATGTTACATGGACTAAGCGATTGGAATACAAAATAGTTCAGATATAATGCAATGAAAAAATGTCAGCGTAGCTACGAAGACCCGACGTAAATACAGAAAGCCTGCAAGCTAGCCTTATTCCCTGCGGCGGCCAGAATTACGTTAACCTTTAATTCATTTATCCAATTTGTATAAACATTTGCGAAACTTGTGTCGTTCTACGAGGCGGCGCAAGTTTTTGTTGTTTTTTACTTTATATATTTTTACATTGTTTTTCACGTTCAGTGCTAGGAACGCGCACTGAACTTGTACTTGTATTGAATGCCCCCTAGATTCTTGCGGGGTGGAATTTACCCATGATTCACCCCCTGGATCCACCAATATAGAAAACCAAGAACTATATAGACAATACTTATAAAACCGCTTGCATATCAGTAAAAAAAAAATGTTTCCAGGTTATTGTGAAAATTACACACAAACAGTGTCCGTGCCGAGTGGATACAGCATATTTTGGAGTGCGTCTTCAGCGCCTGGGGGGCATGCCCCCATGCTCCCCTTAAATACGCCACTGGCTATAGCACTATTTACCGCACTTGTAAACGCAAAATAAAATGTTTTTAGAGTTCGCACTGCATACGCAATGCGAGGCATTGGTGAGAATGCATAACCAGGGCATTTGACTTTAAAAATAGCGCCGCTCTGCAGTGTAATTGATTTGAGCGTCCTTGGTCTTGAGCCTAAAAAAAAATTGAAGTTGGTATAGCTGATTCCAAATGGTTCCAAAGTTCCAAAGTCGATGTGGCAGTTAGCTAACTCCAATTAATAAAAGTTGGTATGACCTATGCCATTCCTGTCATACTGCATTTTTCATCCGTGTAACGTGTTTTTCATCCGTTTTGTTTGGCCCTTTCAACACAATGGGAAAGGCACCCTTTCATTGCTCGGGAAGAGGCCCTTTCGAGGCGCCCCCTCCCCCTGGACGAAATCCTGGCCACGTGTCTGCCTGTGCGTGAGTTTGTGTGTGTAATAACTGGTAAGGTAAGGTGCTGTAGTTGGCATCGAGCGAACAAGCGCGAATGGATGGTTTGTGCATGAGGTGGAGCGACTCATGAACGATTCATTTGAAATAAGAACCAGTTAAGTGCCGTAGTTGGCGATGAACGAGAGAGCGCGAAGGAAATGTACGGGGAATTTAAATTAAATCGTGGAAGCAGTTTCTTATATACAAAAAACATGCGCGCGTGCAGACACCCATCCTTGACTTGTGGGAAAATGGCGGCTGAGAGGTCCCTAACCAGTAACCACTAACCACACACCAAATTTGAGCGCAATCGGTTCAGCCGTTACTGAGATATAGAATAGGGTCCGTGGGGGGGGGGTGTTCACGTGCAGGCACGTAGACCCATGACAGGGGTCCGCACATCACCCCTGACTTTTGGAAAAGCGGCGGCTGAGGGGTCCCTAACCACACACCGAATTGTAACACAATCGGTTCAGCCGTTCCTAATATATAGAATAGGGGTGTGCACGTGCGCGGTTGCAGAATCACCCCACCCCTGACTAGTGGAAAACGCGGCTGGAGAGGTCCCTATCCACACACCAAATTCAAACACAGTCCAGCCGAACAGTTGCGGGATTTTTTAGTCAAAACACCTTTCAAGGCCCCTCACGTTGCACGCGCCACGCGCAGTGGTAGTCAACCACATGATTCGGCACTGGTAAAACAACAGGATTGATTGGATGGGGCTACTCAGCAAAGAAGGCCGTTTGCCAATCGGATGTGCCGTTGCAAGGATATGAGCTTCTCAAAAGCGTCGCCACGGGTTGGGTCGGGTTGGGTCGGGTCGGGCCGCTCATTATCAGATTTTTCCCATATACCACGTCAAGACGAGCGAGCGCGAAGCGCTCGCAAAAAGAGTGATTCCCAATGAATCATTGACAAGTCTGCTTGTGGGTGAAGAGAAGACTGTCATGGACTCTTGGAAGGTCTTACGATGCTAATAGCCCCACGATGCAGCTTTGGAGTCTCGCATCCCTCTGTTGCCTTGACCATATCGGTATATCGCCTATCGGCTATCGTCACGTAGACGAGTGTACTATACCGTAGTAATTTTTTACTCGGATATTATTCGACTTTCTTCCTGTTATTCCGACGTCGGAAATTGTATAAGTTTGTGTGTCCGCTGAGAGCATTGTTGTTTCCAACGAAGTGGTATAAATAGTTAATTTAAATTGAGATATAACAATGCACGCAGCTTGACTGCAGTATTACCATGTCTGACAAACAAGCTAACTACATAGGAATTGAATTGTGTTCAAACTAACCAATTCTAGGAAAACACAATCGCAGAAGGATCCAACCCAGCGCACAACTGCGACCTCAGACGACGCTACCCAATACATATATAGCCTGGGGCAAGCAGCTCGCGGGACGGAACGCCTTCATTTCCTGTCGGTCGTTCTCCAGGAATTCGGGTCACGCTGTTCAGACGCGCCGCCCCGATAGTCTCGATTCGCGGATGAAGGGAAAATCGGCTCAGCTTTTACACTTTCCCGAGGGAAATTAAACGACAGTTTGCGCTGAGTGCGGTTGGGAGTGGGGAATCAGAGTAGATACACCGAGCTGTCGAGTTGATTAGGTTGGTTTATAGTTGAGGGTTAAGGCCTGATTTTATAAATATATATATATATATATATATTCGTATAAGATGGAAGCAGATTATTTGAATGGCAATGCTCGTTAACTTGACTATTATGAGCTTGGGAAATATTCTTTCGAGAAAAAAATAATATATATTATACCAAAGATACTTATAGTGACTGGATTGAACACGAACATTTTCTGCTCGTCATAAACAATGACTTGTGGTGGATGGCGGATGTGTAATGTATTTCCCACGTGCCACACAATCGAGTCTGCAGTAAAAATGCTGCCTAAAATCAAATTATTGTACAGCATTTGTCAGCAATACATATACCGGTTAGCTGTGATATTGGCAATTTTGAAAGTTTGTATATTTATATTTTTCTTCGCCTTGCATATTTTATCATCAAAAGTATGTTTTTGGTGGGAAGGCTCTGTGTGGCTCTCAACTGCTGCTCGGGTCAAGTGAACATGATAAGAACAAGAACAGATTTAGAGTGCTTTGCGTATTCCTGTAGAGGCGATTTCGTTTCCTCATAGAATGAAGAGACTCGTAAAAATGTGCTGCTGCGTTTGGGCGGAACATTGAGTGTCTGCATCATGATAGCCATGGCATTTGTGCGTCGCACTTTTTGCCCGATGATTTCCTTCACTGACAAGCAAGCGAGACCGGAGAGCGGTCTCCGAGGTCTTGAAATAGTTTCCAGCAAAGAGCCTCAAGTTTGAAACCTTTTTCGTGGCGTACACAATATTCTCTTGTGATACCTTTTAAATCTAAGACCCCTCGGGGGTTTCAAAGACTACATTTAAAGTTCTCGGAGAACTCCATCGACACCTTTTTTAAAAGGGTGAATGCATCCGAGAACCATGCATGGTGGGCGGTGGCGAAGCTTCTTTTAACGTTCTTTGAGAC
>VOPJ01009402.1:0-13431 GCA_014673585.1 Semibalanus balanoides
GAATCTTCAGTTAATAACTATTGTGGAAAATTCTGTTATCGGAGCTTATTTGCAGGCTTAGGGATGATTTCATCTGTCAGGAAATTTTCTTCAATAGCGACCTTCAATATGCCATGCGTCATGGACGTGAGCTTTTGCGACATCAGCTTTTTGTCTGCTCATTGAAATTCGGTGAACCAACTCCGCCAGGCAATTTTCCCACTATCGTGCTATTTGGTCTCCCTCAGATACAAAAACACGTTAGCTGGCACTGGTAATCTGATGCTTATCTAGCAGAAAACTGTGCCGTTGGTTTTTAGATGTTTGTATAAATGCCTAGCTCGTGACCATGCAGTAGTGCCGGTGGGAAATCACTCTGTCTGTCTCAGGAGGCGGTTGTCTACTCCGTGACATAATCTCTCTGGTGACCCATTTAACGTCGTGTATTGTGAATGCACGTTCTCCATGCAGTACCCGAACATTTCGTTGGGCTAAAGCAAGCAATGTTCTCTGGACGAGGTATCCACATGTCTATTACCTCTACAGAGTGATGAAAAGGTGTGATGACTAGCTTTTGTACATCTAACTGGTGTGTCTGCCTTGCAAAAATACATTCAAAAACTGAGTGGCATCTGAATGGAATGATTTGTTTCATTAATCTGGGACTCTGCAATGGATGTGCCTCGTATTTGATTTACAGCGGCCAGTTATGTTTAGTTCTGACTGGTTTGTGACAGTGTTCCAAATATGTATGGAATATTTTTGTAAGCCTTCTTGTTTTCCACTTACATGATCGGCTACCATGAGTCATGACCATTCACAATACGTTCCCAATATTGTTAGCTGGTCATAAGAAGATACAAATATTAGTTAAAGAGAAATCAAGCTTACCCTTCTCCAGTATGCTAAGTTGATTTTGTCTAGATGAAATTTAAACACTGGCGCGCACCGTTTGTTGTTGTATTAGTTATGCGTTATGTATTTAAAAACATTTGGAATGGTACTAGTTTTCAGTGTCCTAGGATTGCACAATTATGGGCGCAAAGTGACCTTAGCAGTCGACGCGCCCTAAAGCCCCAATAAACAAACAAACAAACAAACAAATAGGATTGCACAATTTGGGTGGAAAACGATATACTATGGCACAGATAACATGATACCTGGATTGGACACTACATTTTTGGCCTCTTATTGCTAAGCACAGCAGTGAATGCAGTGAATGCAGTGAATGCAGTGAATGACGGTGCTGGCCTCGCATTTGCACGAACCGAGACAAAAAGTGTATCAGCTTAACAGCTCCGTTTCAAATTTCGGTTCAGCAATAAGAGGCCGAAAATTGAGTGTCCAATCCAGGTATCATGTTATCTGTGACTATGGGTAATATTTGTCAACTCTTTTCCCCAGTTTTACGATGAATTTCCACTTCCTAAATTAATATGTATTGGATAACTATAACCCAAACACTGATAATACTCATGCGGTTTCCTTAACCTGTGAATAAAAAAGGTCAGAAAAGTATTTCCATATGTAACAGCTGACTGATGGTTGAGTTTTTAAAAGGCCAAGTTCATCATATGACTATTATTTTTACGGTAAATTTCTCACTCTATAGCTATTGTTTGGTTAAGTTTCCGCTACGCACCGTGGCTTCAAAGTAATCCTAGGACTCTGCTAGTTTCACTGCAATATCGGATAAAAATGTAACCGCCATCAATTCAATCGATTGATGACGGAATAGCACGGAGTATGACCATCTCCTGACCCCGTATCTGCCGTTTGTCCCGCACCAGCTGTGCACCTTCTCGCTGTCGTGGTTGGGAGTCGCGAGTGACTTCGCGTTCTCGTTTGTCGTCCGTCCACGAGCTACCCGTTCTATATCCGTATCCTGGTAGCCGATTGAGCTCCTTGCCTCGCTGTCCCTTCTACCACAGTGCGTGACTTTTCTGCCGTGTGGTGTCGGTGAGCGTGCTATGTGACCTGCTCGTTGCGTGCTCCGTTTCGCTCGCCCTGAGTCAGTCGTGAGCGCGTGTCTCTCGCGCGTATGTTGGAGCATGACTCCTTCTCTTTCCCCCACAGCTACCTTCTCACGTATGTGGACCATGACTCCTTCTCTTCCTCCCCACCGCAGCTTCCTTCTCCGCTGTGCGTGGTGGCGTGGTCGGTGTGGTGGTGTGTGTGTGTGTGTGTGTTTGGTGGCTGTGGTTGGATTCCGTTTGTCGTCGACCGCGACTCGGCACTCAACTTCTCTGTCCTCCGGCTCATGCTTTACTTCTCCGATTGAATGTGATTTTCGGTAGACAGAAGTTTAAATGTGGCCGTTTTTCCACTTCATGTTACTCCCCCATATAGTACCTTCTCTCGTGGGCGAGAGTAGATGTGTGTCGGTTATGCTTATGCATTTGTTTCAGACATCCTTCTCACATCTATCTCCTCTCCCCAATCTATGCTACGGCTTGCGCGATTTTATTCTGGGTTTGAAGCATGAAATCGCATCTTTTCACTCCTCCATATTCAGACCACCATTTCGTTGTTAGCAACATCGTGTACTTGAGCGATGCTCAATTATTAGACGTAGCCGTCTCTTCTTCCCACTGTTGACGCGTTCTCCGTATGCTGAGCATGACTCCCATTAAGCATACTTACACTCCAAGCTACACTACTCTGCACCGTTGTTGTAGTATGCATGCACCTAGCTCTCAGGTCTCAGCCTCGGCACACCGACTAAGGTTCTAAGCTCTCTCTCTCCCGGTGCCTTTCTATGCTGGACCTATTACGCTATTCCTTCTTCTTTTCTACCAACTAGCTTAAACAACGATACATGCTTGATGCTTGGAGCTATGACTTTCTTCTCTTTCCATTATGCCCCACCAAGCCCTAATACTCTAAATCTCCGTAAGTGCGACTGGACCTCACCCTCACCATGCGCATACCTATCTCCTTATCGCTATATCTAGCTAACCGTCTTCTGGCGGGTGTGATTGAGGACGTCAAATTGACTCCTTCATTCCTCTTAATCCACCTATCCCCCACAGCTCACTGCGCTTCATCCGCTACTGCGTGTCTGGAGCGCGAGTTCCATGAATCTCTCCATGACTAACTATTCATTCCTGTGACCCCACAGTTAAAACACTCTCTCGTCTCCGGTTGTGTGTTACTCGGACCAAGCCTGTGCTACACTCTTCGATCCATACTCGTCCCTCCACATCCAGGCTTGTACCTGTCTCTCCTCCGTGGTTGTTGGAGCCCTAGGGACTCCCGTGTCTCTTCCTCCCAACAGATACCTTCTCCGTGTATTGGGGTCAAGGTATTATCTGACCCACGTTCCACCATGCCTCCGTCTCTTTCAGTCGCTCAGAGTCAGATGAGCTCACGCTACTCGGTCGCGCTGCACTCCGCGCCAGCATAGCATGTATCCCGAGGCTGCTCAATGCTGGTGGCGCTCGAGCCGAGGCTCCAGTGTTGCTAGCGACAGATCTGCTGCTAGGCGGCAGATCAGCGGATCCTGATGAGACAAGAGGAGAGATACAGCTGCGTGATTCGATCGCCCGTCGCCTTCAGTGAGGGGAGCTGGCCGCATCTGAGCTGCTAGTTTAGCTGTGTGGGCGTCGTACTTGGGTCTGTCGCGTGATAAATGACTTAGTGGATACTTGCTCTCGCCCATTCTAACGGTGTCAGTGCATGACTTGCCTGTTTGTGTTTGTCCCTCTAATCAGTATCAGCATGTATTACTCATCTTCCTCCTGTCTGCATTATGGCTGCTATGTTGATTGTTGCGATGAGTCAAGCGTTCAGCTACGCGCTTTTGTACATTAAACATTCTTGCTGCACGGCGCTCCATGTATAGTTGGTGTAAACCTATTCATTTTCCTTACTTCTGGTGTAAATATGAATCGTGCATCGGGTATATAGAGCCGATGGGATCTGCCTCGGTTGATCATAATCCGGCGCGGTGATCCTACAGAACACTCTAGCGCTTTGATTCGCATAGTGCGCTTATCGTAGGGATGAAGATAGTTTCTCTCTCATGCATCGATGGTGTTAGACATACGGAATCAATGGAGTATAGCTCCACACATGTATGCATGGCACGCCCAAATATAATGCACCTTTGCACCGTTGATCGTTGTAAGTACGTCTATCAACGACTCGGTGGCAGAGTTCAAAAATGAATGACGAACTATTTAGTTCGTGACTATCCTGGGAGTTATTCTGACAATTTATGTAATCAGTGCGAGTTTGCACTTTGTATTCATGATGCTAAACTCAGTGCGTACGAGTGTGCATTCATATGCGGACTAACTCTTGATCATAGAAAGCTTCCATAAGATCTCATGACTCACCGTTCACGGCCACCGCGACAGACAAGTCGAGCAAGTTTGACTCCATTTGGTGTGACTTATAGCGTTTCATATGTCGTGTGGATATGTATAAGCTGTGATAGTCTTGCAGTGCTCATTTTTTCACAAAGCCATCTTGCCTAGCAAAAGTTTGCACACCGAGTACCAGGCAGTACCAACATTAGGTCGCTTCTTCGGAACGTCCGCGGCATTTCCTCATTTGCTCGTCTTCCGCGGTAGCTTTTGTGAAATGTCTGTGTGAAAGGCACCCGTACATGGCCTTCATCGTCCGGCGCTGTGTTATGCAGCTGCCTATAAATCCTTGAGCGCGGCCCCACAACCATCCGACGGTGCTCAGCAGACAGCGTGCGTTTCGGATTGTTCACCTCAAGCTAGTACACGAATCTAAAGCCGCGAATCACACACAGCTATCAAGCAAATGGAGACCGCTACTCACTTGGCATGTGCCCGCAGCGAAGCAACACACACGAAGACACAGTGTGACGTCAGTTTACTATTTGAATCAGTTTAACTCGCTTTTAGGCCGAGCCTCATGTGACTCGATGCTATCAGCGAGGACTGTGGCGTGCAAACTCAGGCAGCACGGTTGTTGTGTGTTTCCGGGATTCTATAGCGCCACCGGCCTCCATCAGACAAACAAACGAACAAACACACCCTTGTAGGCTAGTGATATCACCGGAAAGCAACACCTGTGTGAGAGTTTTCATCGGCTCGACCAAAGTCTTGCTTATGAGATGCTGTCTCACACTCTCTCTGGTGCTTATTGTGCTCTGGATGAGTCCCACAAATGTCCGGTTAACAACACTTTCGGCTAATGATCGAACCTGTCTAGTGCTCTGCTTTTCCGTTGGTCATAGAAATTCTCGATTCCTCTGTGGCCGGCTTGTGTCGCCGTGTGGTTCAGCAGAGCAACAATGCGTCGCTCGCTTCCGCCACCTCCACCGCCGCCCGCCGCTGCCGCCATTGATACTACCACCACCGCTGCCACCGCTGCCACCACCGCCACCGCCGCCACCGCCGCCGTCGGTACCTCCAACGCCGCCAGCGACGCTGACGCCGCCGCCGCCGCCGCCGCCATCGCCAGCGACGACGACGGCGACGACGGCGTCGACGGCTTTGGTGCCGGCCGTGATGGTGATCCGAGTATTGAGAAAAGTGGCGCATCGAAGGCAGAAGTGGGGGAGGGCGGTCCAGTCAGCGGCGAGAACCAACAGGGAGCATTCGGGAACAGTGGTAAGTTACTTGCTTTTTGGGTCGGGGACTGGGGTTCAAATCCCCCGGCGGGCGGGCGTCTGGAAAAGTCGTCCCGACCCATATATATGTCGGAACATGGTGAGCGTGCCATTAGTGCCTTATTCCAGGAGGATATGGTTCTTGGTTCCACAAAACCAAACCCGCTAACCAAACCAAACCAAACTAAACCAAACTAACTAGCCTTCGAGACCGGCGTAGAGACGGCGTTGTGGAGCTGCTGCTGCAAGGTGGTCACCGTGCCAGGTCAGGATAGGTGATCACGGTCCCTGGGGTGCAGTGGGGGGGGTGTCCACCGCCCCAGGCCCAAGTCAGGATAGGGTTCACGGTCCCTGGAGGGGTTGGCAGTTGGGGGTCACTCGCCCCAGGTCAGGATAGGAGAGGGGTCACGTCCCTGCACAGTGGTAGGGGGGGGTCAACCGCCCAGCGGTCAGATAGGATAGGGGGGTCACGTCCCTGCCACAGTTTAGGGCGGGGGGTGTCACCGCCCCAGGGAGAGTGGTCACGGTGTCTGTAGGGTCAGGATAGGATAGGGGGTCACGGTCCCTGCACAGTGTAGGGGGGGGGGTGTCACCGCCCCAGGGAGAGTGGTCACCGGTGTCTGTAGGGTCAGGAGTGGATAGGGGTTCACGGCTCACAGTTAGGGCGGGGTGTCACCGCCCCAGGGGGAGTGTCACGGTGTCTGAGTGGGGAGGAAGGGTTGCATGGCCCGGGCCAGATCAGGAGAAGCAAGGTCGATCGTTGTGGAGAAGGAAGGGGGGTAGAGGGGAGGGTTACTCACGGTCGGGACTGCCTTGATGTGCATACAGCAGATGACGTGAGATCAGCTGTGGAAGACTATATGTTATGGCCTCCGTGAACGGACTTACAGCAGAGCAGCTTTCTAAGGGAGTGTGTTCACAGTTCACACCATGTTACTCTTATGAAAGTAGCAAACGCAATCAATGTATCTCTAAGATAACTATGTATTTTGTAGATGCGAGGGATACTTGATGATCTCCTTGTTCATGCATTTGGCTGGTTTTCCATAATAATGTATGTGCTGATCTCATTAGATCTTTATCTATAGATAGTAGGTGCCCATTTTCCTCCATTTTTATCTCAAGTGTTTCCGACACAATCCTCGCTATGCCGGCAACATTGTTCGTAGAAGAGAGTAGTAGCTAGAGTTTATTGTAAACGGCCAAAATGTAGTCGAAATAGAATAAATGAAAACGCAGGTTAAAATGAGCACAAGAACAGGCGGAACACGCACGTCCATGTGCGCCTCCCACGAATCCGGGACGGGGGCGCACGCACGTTGCGTGCGCCTCCTACGGGTGCCCTACGAGGTACTGCAGTGCCCGTGGTGGGCACGGCACGAGACGATAGCGCGACGAGAGGGTTACCGACCCGGAGCCGCTGTAGCCGGGTCGGCGCCAGCGTGGGAAGAGTCAACATTGGGCACCGTCCTCCAGCCGGGGTCGCTGGACGATTCCAGATGACGGGCAGCGCCGGTGTGGGAGGGGCAAACATCTAGTTCACCTCGGAACTCCCGAGGCGCTCGGCGGTCCACACCAGACACAAGTCATCTTTCGTGCCGGAACATCAAGTAATTTGTCGAGTTTCCTTAAAATGAATTCTTTCGCTATGCGAAGGTTACTGTGTTTACTGTTTACCCTGACTCGCACCGTTCGATTGTTCGATTTTAAGACACTTAACTGTTGTGTGCTTTAAAGGCTTACGTTGAAGTGAAAATGCATCATCTAAAGTTGTGCTGCCCTAAAGGCTCGGTATGGTCCTCCCTGCGGTCTGGTTATATATAACGATGGCGTGCGGCTGTTATCTGCCGTAAGCTGCAGTTTCTATCAGGATCCCACTGAAATGCAGCTGCTGTAGTAAATGTTTATCAGTGAAAGCTGTAGATACCCGCTCCTTAGCTCAGTAGGGAGAGCGCTGGAAATTTTAACAATCCTGCTTATCTGGGGAGCGATCTCGGAGAGCTGGTACCCCGATAGCGACCCCCCCGCCCCCTCTCCGGAGGCTTGGCCCCGATGCCCCCGGGCCTACCCTGGACCGGTCTCCTTGATACATTCCAGTGAAGCGGCGATAAGCATATTTTGTTCCGCCCAAGACGCGATTTATGTGAAGAGGCTGCGCTGTTTTGGCACCCCTCCCTCCCCCTGCTTCCTCGCTCTTTGCATGGTGCGCCGCATGTGTGTTAATTACCTGAAACCAAAACATCTGGTAGATACCTGTACTCTGCCTCGGAATGGGTATAACTGTGTTTAGTTTCTCTATCTGACACTGGTCTATAACTTTTGCATGACGGTGTTCTCGTGAATGGTACGCTTTTCACCCCCAACATGTTGTATGGGGAGTCAATGACTAATCCATGTGGAAAGTTATAGGAACAGTTATGGGTCAAGCAGATATATATTTTATATTGACCACATCGCATTATCTGTCCGCCAAGGATTGTATGTTCCCTAAAGCTAAGAAATGACAATGCATAACAAATATGTGTTCTAAGCTACGACAAGGAATAGGCAGTATGTGCTCTTACGATACACCAAAGTCTATACAAATTGTGCTCTATGAAATGTCAAGAAAGCAACTGTGTTTGGTCTAATATATGCTAAGGAAATAGGAATAGACCGTATGCACTCTACGACTCGCCACGTGCGGCCACGTATGCTGTAAAGTAACGCCCGGCCAGACTTGACTTTACAATCCTTGTGTTTGCATGTGCTATCTCTCCACACAGCACCTCCACGTCGACTGACTTATCTGTGCTGCGGCGGGTCTGACCTGACAGGAACCGCAGCGGGGGATGCTCCGGTGCTCAACGCCAACGCCAACGCTGGGTCACCAGATGTCATCCAGGGGTCAGCGCCAAGCTCGCCGGCGCCCCCCTTGGGTCGTTTTGGAATGCTTAAGCCGCCCCTGGGAGATGTTACACCACGCCCATCGCCCGGGGCTGACAAACAGCCGGCGATGTCTTCTAAATCCGGCCTCCCCGCCGCCGATGGTGTGCAGGCCGCAGCAGGTTAGTGCTGGTGGTATACGGTGCAGGTGCACTGTATGGTGTGGCTGTGATTTTATTGGTAGATAGAAAAGTGGTATCTGTGGTTAGTAAGGCTGACAGAAGGCCACGCCATGCGTGATTGTCCCGCAAATCTCGCACGTCTTCTCCGTGTTTGCGGGACTTGGGTGACGTCCGTGCACGTGTGATCGTGCAAATCACGTAAGGAAAATTGATAAGCTACTGCCTTTTACAAATAGATAAACCACTGCATAAATATCTACCAGTCTCAACACACGTTTTAACACTCACAATCTGTTCCAACGCTTCTTCATTCATCTTCTGCCACGATATGCAGTACATATTGTTAAATATTTGATCTATTTCACTACAATACGCGAAATCAACTACAATTATTTAAACTCAATGGTCGCCACGCATCACGCAATCACGCCAAACACGCAAAGAAGTTCAGAATTATTAACTTCATTGCAGAATCTGCGTGACATATCTGCGTTTTTCCTTGACGTTTCATACGGGATAGTATGATGTGGCTCGCCCAGTTTTGAGCATCGAACACGCCTGTGAACACAGCGTATAATTGTATACTGCACTGGTTTAGAGCTATGTCCTACAGTTATTAGTAGTAAAAAGCAATTAACTGCACGGTCACACGCGGAACTGCCCAAGTCAAACATTGTTGCAGCGCAATGCATATCAGGGATACGTGATAGTCGAAACAAAGCGTTCTTGGTATGCTGGAGAACGCAGGGCGTTCGAGCGGTATCTTTCCTTATAGGGACACACGCTCACGCACAGCGCTGCCGTGCTGTGCGTGAGTTCTGGTAATCTCTGGAGTTCTGGTAATCTCTTGCTCTGAGATTCTAAGATTTGTGATGTAGTGGTTTTACAGCCCGGCCGACTGAACGTAGTAGTTCTTTGGTCACCCTCAGGCCGCATGTAATGGTTTGAAAGACGTGCAGGGACAGAATGTGGTATTTTAATGGGCACCCGCAAACTGCAAGTAGTTCAAAATAGGAGGAGCTGAAAGTTTAGTTTCGGAGATATCATAGTCTGGGTGGTCACTCAAAAAGTTGCAGGTCGAGGTGTCTGTTTGTTTGTCTGTTTATTTACTTGTTTATCCCTCGAGCACTTAGTCACATAGAGCTTTAACGGCCGGGCTGATTGCGACTCGGGTGGGACCATTCGATGCGCCGATGCGGCGAACAGATGCTGTTGCCGATCGCCGGTCCATCAGTGGCACGTGACACGTGCCGCGAAGCGGACCTTTGCAACACGTTGCAGGAGCCACAGGTCGAATGAGAGGCGACGCCGACCCCAGACTTGCAGGTCACGTGCATCCCACCCCAAATATGTATCCAAGGCGGGGTGCTGCGATTCCGAGGGAGTAAGCTGTTACTCGTTATGGGGTGCAACCGTTTTAACGTGGGGTCCTCTGGTATCTGGAATTTGTGTGAGGTAGCGACACGAAGTTTGGTGCATCGAAACAGCTGGATGAACGCCTTCTAGCGCCGTGTCACACGAGGTGCTGGGTTGCGCGTGCAAGCAGTTGACATCCCCTTTACGGAGCGGCTCCTCGCGCTTTCTAGAGGCCCAGAGTCGAAGTAATAACCGACTGTGACTGTGCGTCGGCATGGAACACATGCGTTTCGAGGCATTCTGGTGGTCCCAGGGGGTGCACCTGGCACGTGCAAGGGTAATTCCGTCGCACCCCTCTGCAATTTTCGGAGAACCACGCCTTCTAGAGCGCTGCAGTTTGTCACGTTGTTGCATCGTCACGTAACATTGCTGTTCCAACTGTGCTTGACCGAACTGGGGTCACGGGTTCAAGGTCAGGGGAGCCAGTTTGCGATGCTCATAGTAGCAGCGTCTTAAAGTGACCGACTCGGTGGTGGTCGGGTTGACTGTCGCAGGACTGCCCCGGTGTCCGGTGGGGATTCTCGGCCGCGGCGTGTCTGCTGTTTATCTCAGACGTTTACCCGAGCACTGGGCGTGTATCAGCCACCATGGACACCAACATACTCACACACACTCCCATTACCGCTGTTCGCCGGCTAAGGCGACACCACTTACTTGTACTTATAATACGGGACTGTATGAGGATAAATGCCTGTCTTGCCCGCCTTACTCTAAGTCTGGATTGTTTTGTTTCCGCGAGCGACACTGCAATTATGAAAGCGGCTTCGTCTGCGCGCACGACGACCCCCTGTTAGCCGTCCACACCAGGCCTGTGTAGTGATTTTATTCATTTGAGTATAGCATAGAATGTGTGAGTTCCATGTTTTTTTAGTGGATTGTCGTGGTAATTATTAATTTTGTATGTTGAGATTTGTGGTTTTTTTAGACTGCCGTTATGTTGTATATAGGCCTAATGACGATAGTCCCATTTTTTAGGGAGATATTACAATAAAGTTAGTTTGAATAAACAAATCATGAATGTGTGAGGAGGATGAAACTGTTGCACACATCCAAGTCCTGACCAAGTCAGCCATCGTTAATCTGCACGAGAGGATGTTAACGCCACGCATCGCCTGGTGTGATCACTTTAACCGCACGTCTGAGCGAGTTCATTGATAGGTTGTACATCGGCGTCAGGCGTTAGCCGTGGTGATTCAAACTGGCCAGTGCAGCGTTGCAAATCCCTGGTAATCCCGATGACGTGGACCGTTACACAACATGGCACGAGGCAGGACTTGAATTCAGTAGCTATCCACTTCTAAGCAAGGATGATTCATATCATGCCACTTCATGCATGCGCTCTGCTGTTTCTTAGAGAAACCTAATGAATGATCTGTCGCTATCGATTAACTGCCAGGACGCAGCTCAGGAAACTAACACTTAACACTCGGACAATCCAATGCACGTTGCAGTGCGAGAGAGGCCCATATAGATGGCAGCACCATGCTCTGCGCTTCGCCTGTCGGCTTGCCACATGCGATTGCGGCTTTGTCCAGCGGTCGCCGCGGCCGGTTGACCTGCGCGATTAACTTCTCGGTATTACTTACCGCGCGATTAACTTGACTGCGCGATTAACTTCTCGGTACTCGCTCGACCGGCGACCCATGGCTGTGTGAAGGGTCAGTTCTTGATTATGTACATGCTGTTCAATAAAATAAAATAAAACTTAAAGTAACACATAGCGGTTGTATGTGTCACACTGGCTCTGCCCATGTCTGGCTACACCCCGCTGTACGCAGTTCAACCAGCGCTGTATGTCAGCGTCTGCGTGCCTCCCCGTGCCACCCAGCGTCTAACCACTGCCGTGTCGCGTTCCAGGTCAGGGAGGGAATTATACTATTTTGTGTTGGTGTAGGAGTACATATCTTCACAATGGAAGAGTATAAAAATAACCTGATGGTATGACAAAAATAAGTACTGGAATACTAATGATGAGTAATTGTGAACTACTAACCTTATTTCCCTAGTTAAAAGAACAGGTTACTCTTCAACAAACACATTTATTAATTAAACAATTATACATATGCATGAGGAGTACACAAAAATACATTTTTACCAATCATAGTTTGGGAGCACAACATGTCTTGGTGGTCTAAAAACTAACAAACGTGAACTTTTCCAACACTGTTGCAGGCTCCGGTGGCAGCGGCGGGACGTCTCACCAGACGATCGAAGGTAGCGAGGTTCGCTCCTCGCACTCCGGCTCAGCGCCGTCCTTAAGAGGCGGTCCTTCAGCGCCGGGGGAAGCAGACGCTGCACGGGATCAGAGAAAGGAGCACCCATCGCCGGGGGAAGGAGAGACAGCACAGGACCAGCTGAAGGAGCACCCATTGCCGGGGGAAGCAGGGGCAGCACAGGACCAGCTGAAGGAGCAGACAGCGCCGGGGGCAGGAGAGGCAGCACAGGACCAGCTAAAGAAGCAGACAGCGCCGGGGGAGGCAGGGGAAGCGCAGGACCAGTCGCCGGTAGTGCAGGCCGTGAAAGCAGAGGCAGCACTTAACCAGTCACAAGAGCCGGCGCGAAAGCCAATGCCTGCGACAGGACGCTCCCGTCCACCCGGCTGAAAGGAGACAGTTTCATGAGAAGACACGATCAGCTGGCCTCTTCTCCGCGGCCAAGCAGCGCGGCGAATGAATCTTGCCAGAGACGGAGCACACGGCCTGCAGCGCTGACAGAGGTCTGTGGGCGGGGAGGCGTGTAGGAGCCGGGACGGGACGTGCTGTTGGCACGGGACGGAGCAGAAAAGACGCGGAAAGGAGCAGGGATAGGGAAGCGGCGAGAGACGGCGAGGACAGGATAGACAGCGGCGAAGGAGACGGGAAGGAGGCATGGATATGGGAGCGCGAGGGACGGGACAGTGGACAGGATCGGATGAGCCTCCCGCTCAGCCGGGAGACCGGCGGTCCGTGGTCGCCATGAAGAGGACGCGCAGCCAGAGCCGGTGTTGCTACGCCCTCAACGCGCCGTCCAGGCCGATGTTAGCCGCTCATCTGCCGGCACAAGGTGGGTCGCCGGTGCCTGGGCAGAACGGCGTAACGGTGGTGCCAGAGTGGTGTGTCTGGGTCGTTCTGCCTTTGTACGGTAGATGCTGTTCTCCGCATGTCAGACGCGATTCCTAAAATTAAGATAAAAGGTGTCTGGAATTGTAAAAGCAATCGCGAATCTAGTTAATAATGAATATCGCAGGATACTGACCTACTATTGATCATGGTTTCCGCCTAAGTAGTATCACGTAATCCCGGGCAACTTAAGAAAACATGTTTTTGTTCGGCGAACTCGAGTATTTGTGTGAGAACGACGTGATCTCGTATCTCGTATCTCTTATATGTGATAAGAGATACGAGATAAGATTATCTCGTT
>VOPJ01009403.1:0-13433 GCA_014673585.1 Semibalanus balanoides
ACAAGTGATAAAGGAAAATCTTGGCAGCCAATTTAAAAAGTATGCGTTGTTATGCATTACTTTTAACAAAATTTATGACCAAAGTACAAATTAAAATGGACAATTTGGATATTTTTTGCCCCGGAGGTCATATTTTGGAGGTCATATTTTGCTCTTGGAGGTCATATTTTGGCGCCAACTTTATCCAGTAAGTTGGCACTTTTTACCAACCCTGAGTTAAGGAAAGAATAATTAAACTACAACTTTCATACTAAAAGATTTCAAAACATCTTAAGATGTTTTAAAACATTTCGCGCAAAATAAGCCATCGTGAAAACGGCTAATATCTCTATTCTTGACTGAGTGATGGTCTCCAAGTGCAAGCAACTTATGACGTAATTTTTTATTGAACTTTTTTGACTTTTTGATCAAATACGAACAAATAAATACTATTTTTTGATTCAGGAGCAAAAACTGGTCTGGACACATCCATTTTATTTACATTTAACACTCTCTAATTCTGATGTTTTCTGACCGTTTTTCCCGGACGTGATCGAGTCTAGGTTGCTAATGCTAATCGCCCATAGCAATTTTCATCTTTGGTGACGACTTTCGTTCCTAGGGGTTCATTAACTAACCCAGACCTAAAATTCGATATATTTTCAGATAGCTAATTTAATGAGCAACATTATGACGCTAACCAAATCATTTTATGTTCATACCCTTAATAGTTACGACGGTTAGAACAAAACCGCTTTTTTTAGACGTGGTCGATTTTTGGTCATTCACTTGACTAGGAAGTTCGCCCGTTGACCTGAAACCAAAAAATGATATACCATTAGATTTCTTACATGACAGGCAAAATGTTGGGTTTACAGCGTTGCTTTATCTTGCTTGGTTTGGAAGTTAGCAGGGGGCCTATCAGCCCCCCCCCCCGTACGGCGAAGGAGAGAAACGTTCCCCGTAAGACAAGGGCTAATTGAGTACATATATGGGGCTCAATTCTATCCCGAAATATATATTTCAAAAGCTCTGCAAGTTGCAACGGTGACCTTTATCTGACTTTGAACTGTACATGTGTCGGTGGTGGCCGTCTGAAGACGAAGAGCCTCTGCTAACCCTCCTTCGATAGCTTAATGCATATGTCATATAACTGCCGTCGATCTTACGGACCCGTATGACATCGGCTCTTTAGAGCGATAGTAGTTATATAGCGGAATTGTCTAATCCTGTTGACTTTCAACTGCGCTTTTATGGTGTGGTTGTTACGGTATCGTTCAGGAATTACGAATCTGACGCAGACTCAGCTTACCAGCAGGATGTTCGTTGTAAATAAGTGGCCTGATGTTGATACTGACAAGTGCCCCCTGATGGGGCCGTCCCAGTGCCAATAATCCAGATAGAGCACAACGGTCCGCACATGCTTTACCGGCTAAACTTTATTAGCCCTTCTGATTGGCGGCACTAAATATACGCCAGGGAGGGGCCCATAAAGGTGGTGTGAGGAGTGCTGCTTTTGATCTGTGCTCCATAACCACGCCGCGCTCACGTGATGGAGCTTCGCTATCTGATCTGCAGCGGAGCCGACTTAAGTCCGCGTTTGTAACCTGCCCATATCGTGACGGGAACTTTATTGAAGGCAGCACGTGCAAAATTAATAAAATTGATAGCGAAATGTTAGCACGGCCCAGGGAAGTGCAATGTCGTAAAACATATTGCTTACATCGTATTGTTGATTATCTAACCAGCAAGCCTACGACACGTTTCAAGTGTCGTAACACGCTTATCACGACGGAAACACGTTTACGACACGTTTCCCTCACGACCTGGGCATGCAATATGGGCATGCTGGGCATGCTAGTGCATAGCGTATACCCATGCATCCCTACAGTACAATATTTTAGAGGAAGCCATTGACACATGATTTTAAAGTCCTGGGTCAGAAGGTAACCTCTGAGGTCGTGTCAAAGACCAAAATGTCACAAATCGTAAATGTGTGAAAATTGAATGCTGATCGAGACACAATGGTAAAGGAACTTCTTAGTACGCTTAATGCATGCCAAATTTGAAATAAGCGTCACAAAATGACCTATAAACTGCCAAATTCCAAAAATATCATGTCAGGTCATCGGAGGTCAGTGACCTCGGTTGACCTCAGAAAAGGTCAGTCGAGGTCACAATCTAAGCTGAAGACACATCTGTCACCTGGAAACACCTCGGTATTTTCTCCTGAACGTCAAACACTCGGAAACTGCACATGTAACAAGGATCGATACTACGAGACTCTAGTTTCTCCTGACATGACCTTAACCCTATTAGTGGCAGGCTCCCGGCTACCCCTATTAGTGGCGGGGGGGGGGGCATATTCGCACCCCGGATATATCGAGATCTCTCCGTCCGATTTTCAAAAATCAAATGGTGGTCGATTCCCACTAACATGATCTACATTTCTAAAAAAATATAAATCTTAAATAGGGGGCAACGGGGGGCCAAAAGGTACAAAATTAGGAGTATTTTTGATCCAACACAGCTGCCATGTTTATCAACCGATTTTCACTCAATTAACAGTGATCTATAGATATTGAGTAGGAAATTGATATGTGATGACGATTGTTCCAAATACAAAAATTATAGGCCTGTGCAGGTCACAAAATTGGGGGGGGGGGGTAAGTAAAAACGTAATTCACACTTTTGTATTGCTTTTGCTGGATAAATGCAATACTTAGTTATTAATACATCAGAAAAAATAGTTATTAAGCACATTTTTGTACCATAGGCGGTGCAAGGTTAACGAAAAAGGGAGGCCAAATATACAAAAAATGATCCACAGTCATGCTGCTACCACGAAATATAAATCAGTTACTGGTCATACAACGCCATAGGTCTAATGTTAAAATTTGAAAAAATTGGGAGGGGCCGCCCCCCCCCCCAATAGTATACAAATCGACACCGGTGCTGTTGTACATGTATATGAATGCAATGCAATACAATGCAAGTATATGGAAATGTGAACATTTAATGCAGTGTTTATTAGCTGGCTGACTCCTTTCTACATGGTGGCCAGTAGCAGTTTAAGCTCGGTTTGCAATGCAACTTTGATCCAAGGTGCCACAGTTTTAAAATTGAGCTAGAGAGCTCAAACTTTCAGAATCTGTATTTTTTGTGCAAAGATTATGTGGCTCATTTTGTGAAAAAATCAATAAAAAGTCGATTTTTCACCCCACCTTACCTTTTGATTTCGATCATGATCACCCAAAGTGCCCCCCAAATATATGATGCACATCCTGCATGATAAAAATCATATTTTGTAAAGGTCAAGGTCAAGATCAGGTCACGAAAGGTCACTATTCGAAAAATATTTGCGGCAGTCATGCGACACATGTCTTATGGGCTGTTTTATACGTATAAATCTATAGTGATAATTATTGTACCATCTTAGCTCATTTCAATGAAGTTAGTGTCAAGCTGAGGTCAAATTCAGGTCAAATTAGGTCACATTTTCCAATTGATAAAATATTAACAAAAAATTCATGTTTGCAGACCAGTTGTATCTAAAAAATACATTGCTGAAATTTATTTGTCTCTTGATCTTGTCAAAAAAGAACAAAAAAGAAACTTCAAAACATTACGTCATCAGCTACCACTGTTATGCATTTTTACTTAAAAATGATGCTCTTTATCTGAAACTTGGCTTGTGTATTATTGCAACACTTTGCTTTCACATAAGTCTCTAATTTAAGATATTTGTCGCCCAAAAATCCAACATTTTGGGTTGTCAATTATTTTTTTATATAATATTCATTTGTCTCTCTGATTTTGTTCAATTCCAGTTTATCTTTGAATTTCTCCCTTTTCACAAATGTTCAAAGTTTTTGTGATTTTATTGCTAAGTTCGCGCAAAGGTCGTTGTGCTTGAAAGGCTATTACTAAGTCATGAATGATGACATTCTTTTTAAATTTAAACTTAAAGTTGCTTGAACACCACTCTCTCACATATATTCACGTTTTTCAATTTGACACAAAAATGTAAAAAATGAGGTAAAAATAAAAAAATTGAAACTTTGATATTGCAGGTTTATACTACATGTAATTTCCTATCTTCAGTTTTGGGTCATGAAATGTGACCATTTTACAGCTGCTTAAAACTTAAGTGATTTTATCGCTAACATCAAGAAACGTGACGTCACAAAATGGTGTATATTTATACAAAAATTGAAACATTTCAAACTTTTCCGACCGATGTGCAATTGATGTGGAGGAAGGTAATGAAAGTTTCAAGTTTATATCTTGAACGATTTGTAAGTTATCGCGAATATTCGACATGGGGGGTCACTATTTGCACCCTGGGCAACCGCGGCTGAAACTTCTTATTTCGCTTGACCTTGTGTAACCTTGTGTGACCTTTACAAAAGGGTAATGATTTTGTATTTTGTATCTTTTTTAAATTGACCTCAGGGTATTATACAGTCGTGTGAAAAATGGCGATTAGTTGTTTTCTATAAATGCCATTATTTTTCGCCCAAACTATAGCCTTTGATCTGGTGGTGGAATCTTTTTAAACCTACCCCTGACGTTGTCACAAATAGAGAGTAAACGGTGGCCCGCAGTACTACCGAATTTGACACAGCTTTTTCGGAATTTATTAACTTTACTACCTTTGTAAAGTTATCACATTTTGTAAAGTTAACTTCCGGTCATCACCAGGGGGTGGTAAAAACGCCTCGGGTGGCGCCAACCAAATCTAGCATGGGAAAATTGGCCCCCAATGACAAGTATCGACGCAAAATCACTGGTGAATCAAAAAAACTATAAAAGGTTGGTTTAGAGGTTGGTAACTTCTCGTCGGTCCAGCAGTTGTGAAGTTGACGATGCAATAGATACGTCTGATCGGGGCGCAGCTCGATGGGGGGTGGCAAGGGGTACACGTGTTGCCCCTATTCCGTGGTGGTCCGACTTCTCCATAGATCACATTTTATTGGTTGACCTGTCCTGTCTGCGACTAATGTATGTATGTGCTGTTTTTTGCAATACTACATAGTTGGGCTTATATATCTGTGAGTTGTATAATTTGTTTTCTTTGCGAGTTTGGGTGGCGGTGGCCCTTTCGTGAGTTGTGTCGTTCCTTGCTTGTGACATGCTGGTGCTCTCCTCCCCCCACCCGTCGTCCCTAATCGAAGGTATGGCTGCGTCTGATTGCGATATTTCTCATCCTGTTTGACGAGTTTATGCAATCGTAATTAGATAAGTCGAATCAGGGGCTCCACCACAGGGGGACGGGGGACGTGTCCCCCCAAACATTTCCTGACTTAAACATTAGGCCTATGGGTGCTGCATGGAAAGAATGGACTTCAGAATTCCTCCATCCCCCCAACTTTCGGGGGGTGGCGTCGCCTTTGATTCGAGCATAGGCGGATCTAGAACGCGTTGTTTTTGGTCAGTCGTGTGGACATGGTTAGGGGGGGGTTGGGGGGGAAGAAGCCGATTAAGAAATCGTCTGCACAAAGTCTTTGATATAACTCGAGATGCGGACCTTCGCTTGGCCTACCGTGTATCCAGTAAGTACCTTAAAAACCAATTTTATTTCGTGAACAGTAATCGGTAGATTTCCTATATAATCGCTGTTCAGAAAATGTGTCATAATTTGCCGCTTCACTTTGGTGGAGATGGGGAAGTGGTCATGGGTACTACTGTCCTCGCGTCAGGGTTCCCCCTCTGGATAACAGCAATGGAGTCGAATGCATGCGAAGCAAAGTTCAGATACAATTTTCAAACTGGCATAAGATTATCCATTCGCTCAGCGACCTTGAACGAAGATAACATCTGAGAATAAGCGTGCACGTTGGATCGTTACGTTACGGTGTTGGTCGCGAATTTGCGGGAATCACCGGTATGGTCACTTTGGCGACCTCAGTATATTTTTAAAGACAAGTTGGAGTCTGATTACATTTGTTACGACGGAAGTTCTGAATTTATCCTTACAATTCCGTTGCAGCTATACATGACATCTTACACGCCGAGTTACTTGGGGGGGCTAATTTTATACGCCCCCTCATTCGTGTTTTCTGCATATCTCCTAAACCAATTAGGTATCTCGTGACATAGTTACCTTTCAGTTCCCAGTGTCCCGGATACAATTCTTTGAGCACATTCCTTGTTGGCTGTATTGTAAAAATGAGGCTATTTATAGGTCCAGATCGTTGATATGTCAAGTGATGACGTCATGTTCTGCCGTTTTTAGTTGAAACGGAGTGGTTTGCGGGAAAACGAGAACTGCAAATGTACACGTTTTAACAGATAAAACTCAAGTGTCATGGACACCAAAAGGACAGGTAAGTATAGTTAGGAGCTAATCAGACGCGTCTATGGGATTTTTGGAAAAAATTGAAATTCAACAATTTTGATAAATATTTTTTTTTGAAAAATCTTATCAGAATAAGACGCGGAATAGTATGTAGTCCGAGTTGATCCCAATTGTGTGGTAGGCAATATTTGAAGAAGTTCCCATATCTAAAAAATGACTGAGTGACAGCCTTTCAAAGACAAAATTAGACCACCTTTTCTGTATAACAATAAGCATAAAGTGCATTTCCGTTTTTTGCTTTTTTATTCAATTTGTATGGAAAAATCATGTTCCAAGGTCATTTTTCGCGATCTAATCGATAAAAAAACACACAAACATGTGTTACAACTCCTAATGACCGTAATCTTCAGTTTGACCTTATGACCTCGGATGACCTTGGCCTGAACCAAGGTCAAAAATAGCTTAGAATGGTAATTAGAAGTGTCAAATGCACGAAGCATACCGATTTACCAACTTATTTTGCGTTAAATGTCGCATTTTTGCGCGACAATGCCGACCACCGGATTTTGATGGCAGGTCAAACATTTTTTTTTTACGTGACCTGTGAGCGTCATTTGGTGAGCGGCGGCGGAGATCAGAGAGTAATTAATGGTGTCAGGTATGGCACAGGAGCTTGATAGGGCTAATCGTAGGACCGGAGGCCGATATTTTTCAGATCTGGAGTCCGAGGTAGTCTTCGAGAATCGAGAGGGCGGGGGCTATAATAAGCCTCTCCCCCCCAGTAACAGTCCGCAGGATACACCGGAACTTGATCCAGCCACGTAAGCGCGGCGGGTTTAAGTCATTAAGTAATCCCTCGGCCGGTTACGGTGGACCGTTTCTCACCTTTCGCCGTAACGGGGGGAGGGCCTGGAACAGGCCCCCCTGGCGTAACTTCCGAAAACCAAGCAGAGATAGAGCAGCCGCGCCAGTAAATAGCCAGCGATGTATGCGCTGTCATGTCAAAGGAATCTAGATGTTGTAAGCTAATTTTTGAGAGTTTCCAAGGTCATGAGCGGGTTAGTACCTTGCCAGGTTCAAGTGAATAAGCGGCATGAGAAATTGACCACAGATCACAAATAGAGGCGTGTTTCCGTATTCTGGTCCTGTATTGGTACTGTTAGAAGTTAAATATACAAATAATTTGGTTGGACAGGTGCAAAATGGGTATGGATGCGTTGAACGCTAGCTATCTGCAGTATATCGAGTTATTATGAGCCTGGGATTTAGTGTTAATTAACAGACCCAGGGAAAGAAAGTCTTGCACACAAGAGGAGAAATGCTTAGAGAAAGGCGGTTAGGGGACGATTAACAGAGCTAGCAAGCGCTCGACTCGATCAAACGTCCCGGAAAACCGGTCAGAATAACCTCAAAAACTTAGAGATGTGTAAATGTAAAATAAAAGGAACGTACGACCTGTGTTCCAACAACCAGTTTTTGTACTCCCTGATCCTATAAACAAAGTGATGTAATTTGATCACATCTGGTCAAACAAAAGTAAAGGAAGAAATGTTAAATGTTAATGACGTCATAAATTTATTTCACTAAGGAAGGGTCCATCACTCAGTCAAAAATTGAGATATTAATTTGAAAATTTGGTTTGGGTAATTTCCAGTCCACCATGATCGTTATCTGACATATTTTCCGGCTTTTAAGTTATCTTTGAAAATGTCGTTTTTGTCGGGAATTTCGAAAAAAAACAGTTTTTTGACTTTTTGGGGTAAAAAAAACAAAATAAATGAACTTCCGAAAATTTCGTTTAAAAGACAATAACATTTGACGTCATTAATGATTTTTTTTATTTGCTGCAATACTCTATTTTCTATGATTTGTACAATATTTGACGTTTTTTTAGACGCAGCATGAACGTCCATGCAACAACGTCATCTTATCTTCAAAAAATTATCTGAACCGAACCGGTATTGAATGGCAAACCTGTTTAGGTCGACGGAAATAAGCGTAACATTGTTGTAAACCTCAGCTACTAGAAAATGGGTTTCAGAAGTGAGTGCGGTCATGCGTAAGAAGTTATTTAAGAAATACCTCGGGGGAGAGGAACCATGTGGCAGGTCCCCACTCCGTAAGGGCGAGGGTAAAGATCCTTAGCCGGGAAAGCAAGAGAAGCGGCGAGCTAAGCTTGAGGTTTACGCATCCACACTAAGTTGCATATGATGCCCCGATACCTGGCCTGGCGCCAGCCGAGCTAATTTCGGGTAATGCTCCGGAATCACGGTAGGACCACAATCAATCCGCCAAATGCGCAAGTACACAACACTAGTCGCACCCGAAAAGATACCAACTAAGGAGAGCCCGCGCGCGGCGCACGTGAGTTGGGGGGGGTGTTGAACACCCCGGCCTCATCGTTTTAGGTCAACCGATCACGAAAAAGAATGGCAGGCTGCGTAGCGCCGCAAAGTTTGGCATAACTATTACCTGATTCTTTGCCGGTGTATCAGTCTTGCGAAAAGTTGCCCACAGTTGCCGGTGGTCAGTCAGGTTCAGGTTCACCGAGGGTCAAGGTCAAGTGGACGCCACCGTATCGAGAAAACGTCTTGCCGTGTCGTGGCCACATGAAGACTGACAGAATTTTTTAAGGGATCGGACTATTAAAGGCTTTCAGGATACATTAAGTCATTGGAGTATCATACAAAATGTACATATTTATTGTGATTTTTCTGCTCGCGAGATGGACGCTTAAGGTCGGGTCAAGTTATTGCGATCTCCGCCGCATATATAGAGGTCAGGTGAGAGAGTAGGATACAAAATGCTTTCTTTGTCGTTATCCTATCAGTCATTCTACTGTGAGTTATCGTTTATCATATCATATATTATGTATGATCCCAAGTGCGAGTTTTGCTTCAGGGGAACACATAACGGGGTCATTGAGTCAGGCGCAGGTCACCAACACACGCTGTGTCTGTCAAGAGATGAACTCTGGCACAATAATGAAGATAGAGAAAACTTCGCATACTGTTCACCAGTGTGTTTATCGTCGTCAAGACACACTACTGATATGCGAGACATGTGGACACATATAGCTTGCGGTCACCACCTTGCCTTGACCTGAGGTCATTTTTATATAAGTTGAACCTAACTTGATCAATATTGACATATATTTTCAAAAGTGCCTTTGACGAGACAAACACAGATGGGCGGTACCACACAGTAATGCCGCGTATGTCGCCTTCGTAGGTAAGAGTTATTAAACGGAAAAATCATTTCTTTTTGCCCAAAATCAGTTTTATTTGACGTTTAATGGACCTACGTAGAGCCTAAACCTATTGACCTGAGGTGCATATTTGAGGAACATAAATGCGATTGCAAATTTCAATGGCAGCGACTAAGTTTTTTTGAACGTTTGTTTCTAGATAGCATAAGTTTCCGAGAGTATTTAGGGGTTTTTCTGGAGCGATGCTTCCTAAAAACTTATGACCAAATGTCATTACCTTTCGGATGAACCTCTAGTGACCTGAGTTGACGTGAGCGAAAAAAAGTCCGAAATAGTTTCGAAATGATTTTTGATAACGGTTCGAACAATGTCTTTTGTTTTGGTCTACGTACCATGGAAGCCGAGTTATAGGGGGGTGTTCAAACACCCCCCAGTCGGGCGAAGGAAATGCAGAGGCCCAGTCGGGCGCGGGCTAGAGGTGCCACCTTTGTTCAGAAAGGTATACGTAGCATCCTCGGAAGTACAGAAAAGGTGGATAAGGCCATCTTTCAAAATGATGGTGGTCTTCTCGTTAAAACGCAGGATGAGAAACAGACATAACAATTTATGAAGGCTACTGTGTTCTTCAACAAGGTATGTGAGGTGCAGCCAAGCTCTCAGAGCTGTTTTCTCAGCACTCTATATCTCATGTCTCCCTCACTCTCTACCTCATTTTCACTCTCTTATTCGTCAAAAAACACAAGTCAAGTGTCAATAATCAACAGCAACTCCATCGTTCGAAAGAGACAGCCCGAGACAAAATTCGTTAGAACGCTTAACACCACCGTTGGAAGGTTTCGCACCAATTGCCGTTGAAAGTCGCTAAAATCGGCAATTTTGTGCTAGCGGTGTTGAGTACCAGACCCACCGTGGGAGGGTTTAGCGCGAAGTTCAGCGGGAAAATCGTTTGATTCTCCACGTTTCGCTATAGCGGTGGCTGTGTTGTGTGATTAGGCGTCATGGCGCACCTGTTCAATGTTGTTTTAACAATATACTCCATGAAAGTCACACTGACAGTGCGTCCTTCGACGTTTTAGGAAAATACATTACACACAAAAAATGTTTGTGTTTGTTGATATAGCAACTGGTGGTGTTTAAGGACGGTGATGCTGGATATTTTGATGAGAAGCTGGTGGTAAAGTTAGTTTAGGGGTCTGGGGGTAGTAAGCTCCTGGTTGCGTTTACTAGGGGAGTGTAAAGCCTGTGGTAGCGGTGACTAGGGAGTTGGTAAACCCGTAGTATCAGTGACTATGTGGGTTGAGTAAGCCCATGGTAGCGGTTACCAGGGGTTAGTAAGCCCGTGGTAGCGGCGACTTAATGGTGCGTAAACCCCGTGGTAAGCGGCGACTAAGGGGTTGCGTAAGCCCGTGGTTAGCGGCCGACTAGGGCGTTGGTAAACCCCGTGAGTATCGATGGACTATTTGGATAGTAAGCCTTTGATAACACGGACTAGGGGGGGGGGGGTAGTAAAGATATGTTACAACCGTGGTAGCTCTAACTACCCCCCCTCCCCCAGTGGTAAGGCCCTGGCATCGGTTTAGTTTCTGTTAGTAAAAGGCACCACCCCCCACTGGCGGATCCAGAACGTGGGCATGGGGGAGCTAAATTTCAAAAAGTTTCATCAAATTCGAAAAACTCAACGGATTTGGCTTCCTTGTACCTTACTGAACAGTTTAAAACAAATATGCCTCGGCTTAAAAGTTATTATATTTTCCCTCTACAGTGGGAAAATATGTCCAAATGGTCGCCGATTTCAGCAATATGGGGGGGGCTAACGCCCCTGCCGCCCCCCTCTGGATCCGCTAGTGCACCATGGTAAAAACTGACACTAGGGGGTTACTAGTGGTTCATTTTCTCAGTGTATCTGGCGGTCCTGCTAGACTACGTCCGATCTGATATATACGGAAATTGTTTCGAACACATGTCGCTTTATTTAGAAAAATGTCAACGATTTGGAATACATATATTTCGTTTAGTTATTAACTCGGTCTGCAACATGTACATACAAATTTAGTGTACGAACTAATAATGTCTGATGACAATTCAAATCAGAACACAAATACAGACGAATTTAAATGTTGACGACGATTTGGAATGCTGGTCCAACGATAGATCTATCGAAACATACTTATTCTTGATATTGACCACGGAATAAATGACGAAAACGAAATAAAAATTCATTTTTGCGACTGATGGTCTAGGAATGAAGAGCAATCTCATCGCATTTGACAACAAAATCATTAGTTTGTAATACAACTCTGAAATCAGGTTCCTTAAAGCGTTATGATACATGACTCTTGATATCAGACATATTCAAAGCAACAAATCCAAATAGAGTAAGAACTCAACCAATAGTTGGCCCCCAATTCGCATGTTCAAAATACAGCGCTAAACTTCAGCGGCAGAAGGATGTTTGACTGCAGAGTGCAATCATTCACGTCCATTCTGACTAGTGATATCCATCACGGCTCCTCGTGACCACTCTGTAGGCTGTGCGTCAAGGTGTCGTGGCCCGACTGAGGGTTTTCGTTGAAGGTGATGACAAGCCTTGTCGTGCCGCAGCGATCGACGAAGTCCGACGCAGCAGCGTGAAGAACCGCCAGAAGTCAGTAGGCCCTGTAACAAGTTTGAAGCAAGTGTAAAATGACAGTAATGTAACCTTCGTGCACAAATCCAGTGGATGATTCAAGACTATTTAACTCGCGCCGGGCCGGTGCTCGGCGCCACCTTCCTCTGGGCCGGAGGGTAGGCGTTTCGACGCCCACCCTTCTCGAACTCTGCTTCCTATGGGACTGTAGACACTATAAACCAAAAACACTGATTTGAGAGCTCGTCAGAAAGTGATTTCGAAAACTATTTCCTGATGAACAATTTTCTCAGGTCAATATTTATGGTCACCAGAGGTCATCGAAAGGTCCAGATTTTCCAAAGATTAAGGACTTAGGCTCCAGATACTCCACAATTATCTCGGAAACTATGATAGCTAGGAGCAAACGTGTTGGAAGCAATAGATAGCTATTGAAATTTTAAATCGCACTAATGTCCTCAAATTTCATCTCAGGTCAATAGTTTGGGCTATAGAGGTAATCGAAAGTAAAAAAATGCATTTTGCCCAAAATGTTTTTGTAGTGTCTAGACACGCTCACGTGTCTCCCGTCTCGTGCCAAGACGGGTTGCCCTGCGCGCCGGTCGTGCTCGCGGAGCAGCGCGCCCGCCGCCGTTGCTCGGCGGCACAGCGGGCCGCGCAGGGGGCGCGGTCCGAGCGCGCCGTGGCGAACGAGCCGGCGGAGGCCAGGGTGTGACCGGGCCGCGGCAGTCGCTGGGCCGGGACCGCACGCAGCGGAGTGTTTGCCATGTCTGTATCAACCTTTGTGTTTAAGTAAATGAAGTAACGAGTGAACTTCTGACTTTGGCTGGCTGGACGGCGGGCTGAAGCTGACGTGGCGACACTACAGTTTTCACGAATAACTTTTAACTTAAGTGAGATAAGGGAATTATTGTGAGACCATCGTGTTTTTCTCGTTAAGGCGCTTTTAATCATGTATATGGTTACCAGGTTAGGTTTACCTATAAATTTGACCTCAGATCAAGGTCAAGTGGTGACCCAATGAGGTCATGTTTCACATTGGGAGACGCGTACTGACGAGACAAACACATTGGTTGTGTTTTCACTTCTCTATCTGCATTGTATCGATAGTTATGGACAAACAGATGTTGGTGACCTCGGATGACCTCGGCTGACCCAGTAAGAAAACCAGAACAAAGACTGCACCTCGGTCTTAAAGATTGGCCTATAATAACATGATAAAGAAGGAATTGGGTTGATATTGTGCGTATCCTAAGAATGGAAAGCATTTGAATATTTCCCCATTGACTTATAATGGAGAGTTCAAGAAAATGACTTGA
>VOPJ01009404.1:0-13422 GCA_014673585.1 Semibalanus balanoides
CGTTCGCCATACAACTTGCAGTATACTCTACTTAAAAACAACTTGACACATACTCTGAAAAATTGAAAATTTCTAACCCCCTATGACCAATGAGCTTTGACCTGTTGCTCAAGGTCGTGTTTGACGAAACTGGCGTCCCGTAGTATCGACTATCGATCCTTGAAACATGCGCAGTTTCCGAGTGTTTGGTTGTTCAGGAGCATATGCAAGGTGTTTATAGGAGAAAGTTGTGGCTTCTGCAGAAATTGCGACCTCGATTGATCTTTTCAGAGGCCAACTGAGGTCACTGACCCCCGATGACCTCAAATGTCTTTTTTGTCTTCTGTCCGTTTCTATGGCAGTTTGTGACGCTGATTTAAAATATGGGATCCATTAAACTATATGTTTCAACTAGTGTCATACGCTTCGAAAGTCAACCGAGCGTTCATACAGTATGACCTGACCTTTTTTTAATTGGCAATGATTAGTCATATGCTGATTTAAAAATTTTGCGTCTATTATCATCTAAAGATGTCCCTCAACCAATTTTAGCTCTGATAAATATTCATGTTTGTTTTACATAATTTACGATTTGATACATTTGGGTCTTTACATGATCTCAGAGGTCACCAAATGACCCAGAACCTTAAAATCAGATGTCAACGGCTTCCTCTCGTCACATGCAATACGCTCGTTTTTAAATCGAAGCTCTAGCTCAAGTAAGGGCCAAACGCCAAGGGGGGTCGTACCAACCCTCCTCCTACACGGTCACGCAGTGATCTTGCTCTACACGGGCGAGGATTAAACGTTGCATCATGCATCAATAACAGCATTTAATTATTGCTTTTAATATTCATGTGGATGGTAGCTTTGGGAGTTTTTGGGACTATGAAATCAAAAGCAAATGTCATACGATATCTATCCACTTCTTGAACCGCTACTTATGTTATATTAAATTATGTATAATCTTGAAATGGGATAATTTCTGCTAAGGATGATTACTTCTTGTGCCAGTCGACAATAGCTTACAATAACTTCAGCTAATTAAAGGTCAAAGTCGATCTCGGAGTCGGAGTCAACTCCGGAGGGTCGGAGTCGGAGTCACCTGAATACCGATCGCGGATCGACTTCACAGCACTGGTACGAACTAAGAGTCATTTGGACTCCGGGCTGTATAAGGAACATCCATGTATGCCTGTGGCTGATAAGAGCCTGCCATTATGCATGTGTAGGTGATCTCAACTCAAGTCAACTCTTTTGTTGCAGACTGCCCCACTGAGTATGTTGAGAACCAACCCATGAGTGCTGCTGACCGAAAAAGTCAAGTGTGAGTAAAGTCAAGTGATGTCAAGCTAATACAACACTCATTCAGCATACTAACAGATGATAATTTTAGATATTGCTTCACCACAGAGTAAGCCCCAACTGTGAATTATGTTCAGGCACAACAAGACCATACATGAAATCAAAGAGCTTAGAACACTGAAAGAGTGCAACGCAGGCGCTAGCACAGGTTGAAGACAATGTAAACTTCTTATGAATTTAATGCACTTTGCATGCAAGACATGACTAAGGAGCTCAAAATGATCAAATTAAAAGACAGGGCCGAAAATGGGGCGGGCGGGGATCTCATTGAAGCTGATATAAGATTATCACAGAAAACAGCTTATGTTCACCCAAACAAATTTTAAAAAGGGATCATGCGACAAGAACAATACTCAATACACTATAAATTACAGAGGGAAAATGTCACATGTTAACCCACACCCTACTGGGCCTTTGCAGTTTCTTCGCCCGACGGAGGGGGGGGGGGGTGTTCGAACACCCCCTCTAACTCGGCTCGGCACGTAGGCCAAAACAAAAACCACTGTTCGAACCGTTATCAAAAATAATTTCGAAACTATTTCTGATTTTTCGCTAACGTCAAAACTAAGGTCACCAGAGGTCATCGAAGGTCAAAATTTCCAATTTTAGGACCTCGCTCCAGAAATCCCCCAAAACATCTCAAACTATGCTACGTCACCAAAGTAAAACATTTACCACTTTAGACATTTCGCTCCGAGAGACCCCCAAATATTCATCGGAAAACTATGCTATTCTAGAAAACAAACGAACCAAAGAACGATCGCTAGCCATTGAAATTTGCGAATCCATTTTTTTCCTAACAAATTGACCATAGGTCAATAGTTTAACGCCTAGAGGTTATTAAAGTAAAAAATTATAATTTTTGGCTAAAAATATTTTCGCAAATAACTTCTTACCTAATAAAGATAACGCAATACTGTTTACGCCATCGTGTTTGTTTCGTCAAGGCACTTTGAAATTTGTTAAACTTTATCGTGCTAGGTCAACTTAAAAAAATGACCTCAGGTCAAGGTCCCAAGGTGACCCAAGTAGGTCATGTTGCATATCAGGAGATGTGTCTTGACGAGACAAACACCATGGTTGAAAGTTGCACTTCTACTATCAGCCATTATGTTCGATTATTGACAAAAAGTTGTTTGACCTCGGATGACCTCAGATGACCCCGTAAGGTCACTGAGCAAAACCTGCACTTGATCATACATAATATCTATGTACAAAACTATCCAGAAGAAAATGGACTGATATCGTCAAAAAAGAATGCATTTTAATATTTCTCCATTCACTTATAATGTTAGGTCAAAGATATAAAAATCTCACACAAGATAATCCATTTGTAATACTGATGACTTAATGATAATCCTGTAAAATTTGACATCCGATTCAACCTTAGAAACTGTTCATGCATCGATCCGCTATAACTTTGGAGAGGTGGGGTCACTTGACCTGACCTAATCGGTATCACAAAACTTGATATTGACGCAAATTTGCAAAAGAGTGCGAATATTAGAGTAGTGCCAGGAATGTGGTGGCCGTAGCGCGCCTCACAGTTTTTTCCGTTATCTCAATAAAAACAGGAGGGACTGGGGGTTCACCCCCCAGTTACAGTGGGGCACAGGTCAAGCCTCTATGCTCCTGCTCTATGCACCTCTTGACTCAAATTATTCATGTCACCATACAGTGGACACTACATGTTACGTTGGTACGTTATGCATATTTAGAATGAGACAAGAGGCCATTAGAACAAGACCAAGAGGACATTATCTCAAGCTCACCAAACCAAGATCTAACAGATTGAGAAAAAGTCCTTTAGCAGGTGAGTAGTGGGTCATTGGAATGTATCCCTGATCACTGAGTATCCCTGATGAAGTGATATCAGCAGAAACAACAAACATGTTCAAGGCCAACCTGGATGAGTTACAAGTACAAACCAATCACCATAGTACCAGCTAGAGGTAGCACATGTGCCTCCCTCCCCATGCATGCATGCTAATTTGGTTTGTTTGGTGCTTAATGCCCAACTGCTTAGTGGCCCCATGTAGTACTATGTTCTGCTATAAACATCAATAATGAAAGTGCTATCAAGATCATTTAAAACTATGAAGACAAATAATTATTGAAAAATAATGTCAATATTTCAAGATAATGCTATGAACATTCAAATAGACACTGTCTCCTTTCAGTCCATTAACCTAAAAAAAATATAATGTGTTACGAGTTTTAGGAGCAAACTAAGTAACAAACAGGGAAATTTATCTTGCAATACCATTCTGCTCAAAAATATAAAATTAAACATGTACTTGCAAAACCATTAATAATAGACATTCTGTAACCACAACAGATTTTATGAACAGGTACTGCCATTGTTTTGAGTAAACAACCTGAACCATAGCATAGGTACCTAGCGTAGCATCAACCAGGTCAGAGCATGATTTTAGCATAAGCAGCCATGACCAGTGTCATACATGAAAAACAGAACATGTTATGCCATTGATGATACATTGGTGTCCACACCACAAATAACATTTACATGAGACATTAAATATTTTGACGGATTCAAAATCGCAATTGTTCCCACTGTGTTCAGTTGACTGTTTTAAGACACAACTAACAAAACAATTTTGAATAAATATTGTTATCATACTGGTGGACTCAAATCACACCACAGAAATAAAAAGTACATACCTTGATGAACCTCAGCACTGAGGCCCGCTGGATCATAATTCAAGGATAACTTGGCATTGCCTTGAATGTGTGGTTTCGTGACTCCAGTGTCATCCACAATAAGCACTGATACATTTTCATAGGCGGTATCCATCGTCAAAAACTAATTACAAATCATACAGTCACACAATAACGATTATTGTCACGTTTCTTCAATGTTCTTTGTTTAAAAAACACTTCGCGCCGACCCGACGCGCGCCAAGCATGTCAATCTCGCATGCGTAACCGATACTATCAAGGTTGTTCAATAACATTCGGCAACTCTCACGCAATTTTCAATTAACATTACAATGACGTCACTAGTGCTAGAAATAGTGCACTTTAATAATGCAATGCAGAAAATCACAACATCACGGACATATAGAAGTAAAACACGCTTCCAAAAATATGCGTGTTTCCAAGACAATCACAGAACCACAAGATACAATGCAAATAACTTTCTCAGTGATAGCAAAATTTATTGCCAGATGTATAAGATATAAAATAGAGTTAAAAAGTCGCCGAACGGGTCAAATCCCGAAATAAGTCTATATTTTGTTGATTTGGATGGTATTGGTACTTAAAGGCATTTTTCGCGCCCTGAAGCTACGCGCCTGCCCCAGACTCGTAGGATTGTAATATTAGCCCCTCTTTCTCGTCAAATTTGGGGGGCTTAAAAGCCACAGTTGGGGAGGGGTTTGACACCCCCCCCCACACACACCTGAATAGGAAGCTAATACACCCCACGGCTCAAAGGCACCGCTACCTTCTGAAAGTTGAAGGGGGGTGGAAACATTCTGAAGTTGATTCTTCCATGCAACGCCCATAGGCGTAATGTTAAAATCCGATAATGTTGGGGAGGACACGTCCCCCGTCCCCCCTATGGCACGTAGCCCTTGCTGGCTGCTACGGCCCAGTACTAATCCTACATTTGGGATGAGACTGCCATTCATGCGCGCTGAGTACTTACACTGGAAGGAGAGAAAAATGGGCGCCATATAACTACTTTGTTGCGGCGCCCTAAAGCCAAAATCATCATCGAAGGAGAGAAAAAAACAGGGCACCAATGACGTCATTATTCCGGATTGAGTGACATTTTAAATTTCTAACCCAGTCATAATCCACAAACACGCCGATCTCCGTTAACTGCGTACGTTTCAACCAGCGCCGTATTTGCTACAGATGCGCCAAAGCCACGCAAGGTAAAGCAAGGCTCACAAATTATTTGAACGGCGCGTTGATGGCCTGATAGACAGCGAGATTCTGACGTAGATAGTGGTGTACTGAAAAACACAAGGTCATAATAGGTACCAGACTTGTAAATGACTCAGAGTTGAGTCATGAGCTGACTCATGAGTCAAACATTTTTGGATGAGTCATGAGTTGAGTCGACTCAATTTGTAAAAGCGGCACTTGAGTCAAGAGTCGAGTGATTCAATTTGTTTGAAACAGCCACTGATCAAACAAGAGTTTGAGTCAGTTCTCGAGTTGTGAGTCAGACTGAATCGACTCAAACAATTGTGAGTCAAATGCAACACACATAGCCAAGGGTACTGGGCGACGCCCCTTCACCTGAGCAAACCAATTTATACTAGAATAGATGCGATTTTGTTGACACCCTCCCCTAGCCCCCCCCCCCCAGGTCAACATCATTAATTAATAAACTTTTCATGAGTCAATCTGAGTTGACTCAAATGTTTTTTGAGTAGAGTCGAATCAATTTGTTAAAACTGCACTTGATCAAAGTTGTCGACCTCAATTTATAAAACAAGAGTTGAGTCATGAGTTGAGTCGACTCATTTTGTTTTAAACCACTTGAGTCAAGAGTCGAGACAGTTCTTTGGCTCTTGAGTCAGACTTGAGTCGACTAAAAAAATATGAGTCATTACAAGTCTGATAGGTACCGCAAAATACAGCACAGGAATAGGAATCCAATTTACGTTCAGGCATGGATGAGAAGAGTTCAGGGAATCTGCCGTCAACGTCGGGTTTTAGTCAGGTAAATAAGCCGGCTTCCCTTGCCGGACGGAACGCGCAAGTTTCATACATACCTAATTGCCTCGCACACCAATCGGTGAAAAATTGTAAAGTGTAGGACATTTAGTTGTACACAATATTAGGTCACCTAATGTTGCTGTGGTGAGCGGTTCGACTCTTACCAGCTACGGTAAAGCGCGCGGCCATTTCTTGCATCTTTCTTTAGCATGGATTGAGACTTGAGTGTGATCATGTATCGCCGTTTATCGAATGGCTACGACGCCAGATCACTGTGATAAACCAACTGGAGACGAACTAGTCAGCAAAGCGCCCCACGCTATAAAGATGAACGTATCAGATAAACGTCACAAAAAAATAAACAGTCGGTTTACATCATATATATTCTATGAAATCGTTTCGGTAAGGTGTCGCACAGCTTGATGACACGATGAGATGCGCAACGTGGCGATAACCACACAGCGCGAACGCACATATAAACAAACAAAGCCCACACAGCTGGCGGCCGCCTAGTTCCGCCTTCTCCGCACACGCGATATCCGCCACGCGTTGGCCTCCTCGTACTTGTTGTAGAGCGGCTCGAGCCGCTGGTTCTTCTTGAACTTGGACAGCTTGGTCGGGTCGGACACCTTGAAGAAGGACGGCGCGTACTCGACCAGCCACTTCGGGTCGATGGTGGTCACCTCGCGCATGTACTCCTTAGTGGTTTGCACTACCTCGTGGTAGATGACCCACTCCGGCTGCCTGTTGAACAGCGCCGACGACGGGTGGATGTAGACATTCTGCGAGTCGACCAGCGTGCGGTAGCCCTCCTGAGGGTCCTTCTTGGCCGCGTTGCGGAAGAATCCGGAGCAGACAGCTTTCTGCACGCGCGCCACGTTCTTTCCGCAGCTGACCACGTCCAGCTTGTGCCTGTCCATGATGCTCATCAGCTGCTTGCGCACGTCCTGCGCGCGCTTCAGCGTTCGGATCTGAACGAAGTTCTCGTAGCACCAGGGGTTGCTGAACTTGTTGTTCTTCCAGGAGTTGTAGACGGCGAGCACCGTGAGGTGGTCGCCCTCCTGTTGGTTGAACTTGGCCTTCTTCTGGTCGGCCATCTGCTGCTTGTCCTTGGGCCGGTAGAAGACGTTCTGCACGGAGAGCATCGACACGATCGTGAGGATCTCGTCGGAGCACTGCAGCTGCACGGACATGATGAGCATCTTGGAGAGGTTGGGCTCCAGCGGGAACTCGGCCATCCGCCGACCGAAGCGCGTCAACAGGCCCTCGTCGTCGAGCGCCGAGAGCGAGTGAAGCTGCTCCAGAGCGATCACCAGCGTCTCCATCGGCGGCGGGTCCATGAAGTCGAAGGTGATCAGGTCGTTGATGCCCATCGCCTTGAGCTGCAGAACGGTGGCCGCCAGGTTGGTGCGCTGGATCTCGGGCACGTTGGTGGTCAACATCTCGTCCCGGTAGGCGCGCTCGGTGTAGAGCCGGTAAGCCTTGCCCGGTCCCGTGCGACCCGCCCGACCGGCGCGCTGCTTCGCCTGCGCCTGCGAGATGGGCGTCACCACCAGCGAGTCCATGCCCGTCTTGGAGTTGTAGACGTTCTGCTTGACGAAGCCCGGGTCGACGACGTAGTAGACGCCGTCGATGGTGAGTGACGTCTCTGCGATGTTGGTGGCGATGACCACCTTGCGGCTGCCGGGCGGCGCCGGGTCGAAGATACGCGTCTGCATCTCGGAAGGCAGCGACGAGTACACGGGCAGGATGATGAGCTCGGGCACATCCGGACCCAGCGACTTCATGCGCTCGTAGAGGATCTCGCAGGAGGTGTCGATCTCCTCCTGACCTGTGAGGAAGAGCAGGACATCTCCAGGCGGTTCGTTCAGATGGATGTGCATTACGGTGATCAGCGACGCGTCCAGGTAGTCCGTTTCAGGCTCCTTCGCATACAGGATCTCCACAGGATACGTCCGGCCAGGAATCGTGAAGATGGGCGCCTCGAAGAAGTACTGCGAGAACTTGACGGCGTCGAGCGTCGCAGACGTGACGATCAGCTTCATGTCAGGTCGTCGCTTGATGGTCTGCTTCAGCAGGCCGAACAGAACGTCCGTCTGCACGGTACGTTCGTGAGCCTCGTCAAGCATGATGCAGGCGTAGGAGGACATGTCTGGATCGATCAGGCACTCTCTCAACAACATACCCTCTGTCATGTACTTGATGACCGTCTCGGGGCTGGTGCAGTCCTCGAAACGGATCGTGTAGCCCACCTCCTGACCGAGCATGCAACCGTATTCTTCAGCCACTCGCTTTGCCACTGACATGGCGGCCACACGACGGGGCTGGGTGCAGCCGATTCTGCCCTTCACCGTATACCCAGACTCGGCCAGGTACTGAGTCATCTGCGTCGTCTTGCCAGAGCCAGTCTCGCCGATAACAATCAGAATCTGGTTGTCGGCGATGGCCTTGACCAGCTCCTGCTTCAGCTTGTAAATGGGCAACGACTGACGCTGCTCGAGGATGGTCATGCTGGTCTTCTTGCCGTACGAGCCTCTGGCGCCGGAGGTGATGTGTTTCTTCCACTCGGGCAGGTCTTGGCCAGTGTTGGGCCCGGCTGGACCACGGGTCATCGCCTCACGCGCCGCCTCGTCCTGCTCCGGCATCGGGTCGTTCCAGTTGGGCCTGTCCGTTGGCGCGGCAGCCGCCTGCTCAGCGTCGCGCTGCAGCATCTTCTGTTCGCGTCGCTCCTTGCTGAGCGCGCCCTGCATCATCGCCGCCTGCGCCAGCGAGCCGTCCGGGTTCTTGACGATGCGCACAGGACTGAGATCCGCCGCCGTCCGGCCGTGGCCCATCAGGAACGGCGGCTCGTCCTCGACGAGCTCGATCTCCACCTCGGCGTCGTCCTCGTCGACACGCGGCAGCACTCCTGTCTCCTCGTCAAACTCGGGGTAGTCGGCCTTGTCGATCACGTTGAGGGGCCCCCGATCATCTGCTTCAGCTCCCAGCGCTCGGGTGACGAGATGCGCTGCACACGCCGCACAGCGTTCAACGCGTCGTCGTCAATAGAGGGCGCGCCGCGCGCTGGATCGGTCGGCCGGTCCGGGTTTCGCGCCAGCAGGCCGTCGTCGGCCACGCGCACAGCGATCGTCGGGTTCAGGTCCTCGCCCGTCTGCTGGTCCACCTCCTTCATCGACAGCGCCGTCTTGGTGCCGGTGAAGGAGAGCACCTTGACCTTGACGGACTGACCGCGCGCCACCACCTCGTTGCAGTCCGACACGCGACCCTCGCGTCGCAGCTGAGAGATGTGCACCAGACCCTCAAGCCGACGCTTGATGCCCTCGATCGCCACGAAGCAGCCGAAGTTCATTATGTTGGACACCTTGCCGTCGTACACCTTCCCGACCACGGGCTCCTCGTCCACTGCAGGTCGCTCAGGTCGCTCCGGACGCTCGGGGTGTCCAGGTCGCTCGGGGCGCTCAGGGCGTCGCTCGGAGCGCTCAGATCGTTCGGAGCGCTCAGATCGTTCGGGGCGCTCAGGGCGTTCAGGTCGCTCGGGGCGCTCTCGGCTGCGGCGACGCTCGCGCGAGCCGGACCGGTCCCGGCGGGACCGGTCACGTCGGCGGTCTTTGGATCGCGATCGGTCCCGTCGTCGGTCCCGGTCCCGGGAGCGCGAACGGTCTCGCCGTCGATCGCGGGAGCGCGAACGATCGCGACGGGAGCTTCGGTCCCGGTCGCGGGATCTGTCCCGACGCGAGCGGTCCCGGGAGCGTGATCGTGAGCGGCGGCGCCGCTTCTCAGGGCTGCGACTGTGGCGCTGACTGTTGGCGGCGGGCTCAACTTCTGTTTGCCGGGAGGGCGCCAGCATTTCCAGTGCGCCCATCGCGTCGTCGATCAGTGAGTCGCTCTCTTTCTTTTGATTGGTGTCCTCTTTTTGCTTTTTAGCCTTCTCTTCTTGAGTTTTAATCTGAAAGCAAATGTCAAGTTAGCACGACTGACCTCTAATGACATAACGGCTGACAGATTAAGAGCTTTGGAGGTGCTTATACCATGTCAGGACAATCCATTAACTGTGACATTCTGACCAGATATGCTACGTTACACGCAACGTTACGTTTGTTAGTGTGTTCGAAATCAATGACAATACAAGTAAGTTCCTAAGAAACATCTGATACTTTACATTTAAGTTACGTTTGTTATCAAATTGAACATGATTTGCTGTTTACATATGTGAAAGTTCGATGAAACTGAACATCCAATTAGGAGCGTGAACACTATTTAAGCATCAGATAAACCCCACTAATTGGATGGATTCATTGTGTTCCCTTAATAAAAGACAAATTTCATAAGCTTTTATCGATTGCTGGCGCAAAGTCCCACAAGTCCTCAATAATATAACATATACATATTGTTGATGCGTATTACAGGTAAAGACAAAATGGAATTGAGCTGTAAACGACGATTGTAAATACAAATTGCAATAGTGAAACTTCAACTATAGCAATACAAAACATATATGTAGTGGCTGTGTCACAATGTATTATGTGCTAGGATGTAGCTTGCAGAGCAGAGCATGCAGGTGAGATAATCAGAATAACACAT
The DNA here is from genome assembly GCA_014673585.1 of Semibalanus balanoides. Classification (NCBI taxonomy): domain Eukaryota; kingdom Metazoa; phylum Arthropoda; class Thecostraca; order Balanomorpha; family Balanidae; genus Semibalanus; species Semibalanus balanoides. Next base: position 10,621 of record VOPJ01009404.1, read on the forward strand.
TACTATAGCAAATTCAGGCATCTGTCACATCTCTCGTATGGTCAGGCACGTAGCCAAGGGAGGCCCTTTTCGGCGCGCGCAGCGCGACAAAAAGGGCCGACAAGACCGCGCGAATTGCGGTATCATGGGCGAACTCACTCGAAAGACCACGTTTCAAAAGTTGCTAGCAATACAGAGGTTCTTTATGGCCACCAGGGCCCTCTCTGAAGGACCAAAGGGCCTTTGGACGTTCACAAGAGCACTGTGCATGTCAGAGGGGCCCCTGGACAAGCCGAAAGGACCCTAAGTGGGTTAGAGCCCAGAGGGCCCCCTGAACACGTCGAATGGGCCCACTAGCCAGCACAGAAGGCCCCTGGGAAGGTCGTAGGGGCCTCTGGGCAGGTCGGAGCCCTGTGCAGGTTGGAAGGGCCCCTGGGGAGGTCGGAGGGGCCCCTGGGGAGGTCAGAGGGGCCCCTGGGAAGGTCGGAGGGCCCCCTGGGGAGGTCGGAGGGGCCCCTGAGCGGGTCGGAGGGGCCCCTGAGCGGGTCGGAGGGGCCCCTGAGCGGGTCGGTAGGGCGAAAAAGCAGCCAGCGCAGTTCCTTACCAGGTAGAAAGGGCCCCTGAGCAGGTTGGAAGGCCCCTAGCCAGACCAGAGGCCCCCTGTGCAGGTCAGAGGGGCCCCTGGTCAGACAGAAGGGGCCCCTTACTAGTACGGAGGAAGCAGACCTTTTCATCCGTTGTACTGGACTCTTTCAACGCTCGGGAATGGGCCCTCTTGAGGCGCCCCCCTCCCACCCTGGGCAAAATCCTGGCTACGAGCATGGTAGAGGCCTTTTTGAGCGCCGTCCCCGGACGAAATCATGGTTACGTGCCTGGTGCATGGGTCTCTCTGAGGGTCCTGGTCCAATCCAGCTCATTATAAGTCAGTTTCTTTTCAAGGGTAAACCCCTAATCCTGGTCCAATCCAGCTCATTACAAGTTGAAAAAGGTACATAACAAAATAAAGTGGCCAAATCCGTAGAGTTTTTAATATCAAGTTTCGTGTTGTTTTCTTTTGCGGGGGGCCCTTTCAACGCTCGGGAAGGGCACTTTTGAGGCGCCCGCTGCCGCCCTGGACGAAATCCTGGCTACGTGCCTGCGCACGGTTAGCTCATTTGGAACTGCAATCACATATAAACATTGTCTGTCACCAAACTGGGTCATACCTCATCTATAAGCATGGTGCGCATGCCTGGGTTGTTCTTCATGGCCAGGGCTGGCACGAGCGCCTTCCTCTCCTCCTGGCGCGTGCGGGCCGGGTCGGCCTGGTTCCCGTCGCAGTCCTCAGCGCCAGCCGCTGGCGGCTTCATCAGCTGGATGATACGCAGCAGACTGGCCGTCAGCGAGTCCGGAAACTCGGCCCCATTCTGCTCCAGCACGCGCTTGAAGGCGCCGAACGTTGTGTGCTTCTGCGCCAGCGCGATGATGAACTCGGCCAGGTCCTTGTCGTTGAGGCCCAAGTGGTTGTCGAGCTCGGTGCACAGCTTGGAGACGAGCGAGAGATGCTCCAGCTGCTCGATCTCAGCCGCCATCTTGAAAGGTGCAGGCGACTGCGGAAGAGAGGGAAGACGGTCATTGTATGTGCAGCTGGTGGCAGAAACGAGGCAGTATGGGTACGTGCAATAACACCAAAATACACGACAGATGAATCATGGTTCACGGCAAAGAAAAAAATGTCAAGATAGTTCTGCCAGTAGCCAGTGGTGACCAGGGGCGTCGCCACGAATTTTTGAGTGTGTGTGCGTGTGTGTGGGGAGGGGGGCGAAGTGCAGAATGAACCATCAGTAGTCAGTACGGTTCGCGAAAAGGTGAAGCAAAATCCGCTTTTACTTAATAAGGTATACTTAGGACCGTAATTTTGTAATTGTATGTACCATTTTCTGTCTCATATTTTAACTTATAATAGGTGAATAATAAAAGCTTCTTCGGAAGTCCTATGGAGAACATGGATGATACTGATGCACTAAAGAACAATAGAATGAGTAGGACTAGGTATTCTGGTGTTTTGACTTGTACGTCAGTTATGGTAGTTTATTTATCCTAATATTTCCATAGCATGTTCTGTCAACTTCAGTCCTGACTCCCGTCCCGCCTGGTTGTCCCCTCCTGGCCCCTGCCCGGCTCGACACAGCGAAAAATTGTAGCAAGCAAGTGGCGCAAGTTTGAGCTTCGTATTTGAGCAGCCTTGATTTAAACCATGCCACGGGCAAGGCTCAGCTGCGGCGCAAACGCCGCCAGATGAAGAAAACGAAGACGACGATACAAACAAAGACTCTGGAGGTAAGACAGAAACACGAGGACAAGGCAAGAAGATTGGATTTACACCAGTGACTGGAAAAGTGAAGGGGAAATATTTGTATAGAGGAGGAGCTAATGTATGTGTCTACCCTAATCTGACAAAGAGGACTGCATCTATCATGTGTGATGCCTGCGACAATTGCTGGTTTCATCCCAAATGTCAAGGTTTGTCGATCGAGGCCTTTAGAGCACTATCTATCCGAGTATTATTTCATATGGCTCTGTCTTGAATGTCGCCCAAGACTTAGATCCATGCTATATTTAGGCAGGATCATAGAATCCAGAGAAGAACATGCAGCAAAAAAGATACTCAGTGCCATAGCAAAGGTGATGCCCAAGACAGGCATTGACAAACAACTGTGGGAAAATATCGCAAACATGGAAATATCCGTTATGAGGGTCAAAGAGCAACAGACAATAGTTGAAAAATCCCTTAAAGGGAGTGTGCCTACTCACATTGGTCATGTGAAGTTGTTGACACTAGTC
>VOPJ01009405.1:0-13423 GCA_014673585.1 Semibalanus balanoides
ACAGTGTAACACGCTGTAACACAGTGACGGTCCGGTGCGCTTGTTTTTCAAACGAGTTTCACTATTGTGAATGATAATGGCAAATGAAAGATAAAAATGGTGCAGCGTCAGCACTGCTTTACATTTTCTTTCCATGAAACTGTGTTAGTTTTGGGTCCCTCCGACTTAAAATTCCGACTAATTGTTAACCGGATCTTGCTAATTTTTACCAACAATCAAGCTCCAAGCTCTTTAATCCGGAAAGCCCTGGGCCAGATACACGTAAAAAGAGCATAGGAAGTGGAAGGGTTAAGTTTTATATGTGATTAGTGTGAAGCTTGGCAAAACATTGTGACGTTTACCGGAATTAAGAGCAATGGAGACATGGACTAGACTTATAGCAAATATATATGTATTACTACTCACTTTATTAGATTGTCGATGACAATTAAAAGCAAAAGCATGCTTTTGCTTCTAATTGTCATCGACAATCTAATAAAAATCAACAAAATTATGCTCACGTTTAACCACCGTATGCACCGTATGCATGGTGGTTAAACGTGAACTTAGTTTTGTTGTGCTTTTGTCCATTGATATAACAGCCTATTAAAACAAATTAATATATATTTTACATATACTAAAATTCAATAACTGATACGCGCATCATGTGCGTAACAATCACAGGCATAACATTCACATTTAGTATTTCTTTAGATTCCATGAAGCCAGAAGGGAAAAAATCGCAACGGCTCCACGTGTGGGTGCAAAATGCATCCGCGTGGGGCTGTAAAATGCACCCTTTTCGAACCCTCATTTTAAATTGGCTTTTAAAAGTGTCTAAAACTTTTTTTTTAAATCTGAAAATTGTTACCACATGTTCCTCAAAGAATCTTCTTTATTTCGCTTTTTGAAACTTTGCCCTAATTTTTTTAGGAAATTTGTCAAAATTAACAAAATGGAAAATATTTTTGACTGCCAAAAATGTCAAAGAATGGATTTTAAATGGACGCCAAAATAACCCATGACTACTAAAAAAAATCGTAGATTGAAGCCATGTTTGTCAAAAAGCTGAAACCTCTTCTCTCTATATTCTCGACTAGAACCATGCATGCAAGCCGGATAAGGCTTACGGTGATGTGGTGATAATAGCAGCCAAACAATGGTGTTAGGTATGGTCCTTAATGACGCACTACAATGACGTAAGTTCTTCACAATATTTTAGCACATTGGATCGTGCAGCGCAGTTCACCAGAAGCTTGATTCCAAAACCGGCTCAATAGAAAAGAGGATGATGATAATGTTCATGTTCATATATTGGCGAATCATTCCACGTTGTGGTTTAGTGTTTGATCCGTTTCCAAACAAAGATCGTCCAAGATGAGTACATAGAGGCAAAAACAATCGTCGTCAAAGATGAAGTACATAGAGGCATCCACCCATAATTGATAACAAAAAGACGATCATACACAATACACATACAATCGGTCAAGGCGCTAGTTACACTACCTAAACTCAGACGCAAAAATATTAACACAGATGCGAATACAAATGCCAAATATTTTTTTCACAAAAAAATTGATGATATGTTCAATCAGGTAGCAGCATCAGGTAGAGGCGGCGTAGAACATCTGGCTAGCATACGAGCAGCCGAGGCGGCTGCGCAGGTTTGTTCCAGGACTTGGCTGCACGGTATGAGAAAGTGTACTGCGAGCCAAGGGAAAAGCCGGAACGGAGGAAGGCTGTAACTCGCACTGGCATGTTGCTCGAGTAACTCGCTGCGATTACGGCCGAACGTGCGGACAATAAAACGGACTTTATAGCTTCCGGAGTGTTGCATCATTCAGGCCTTTGGAGACTTTGATGCAGTCTCGATTGTTTGATCAGGTCGTCCAATTTTGCGCAGCAAGTTGATCTAAAATAGTAGATGTGATCGAATTTTCGGGCAACCTGTCACTATCCGAACCCGCAAAAAATGTATAAGTTTTTGAATTATGTGCAAGTACAGGCTGCAGCTCCGCCCAGATTGAGAGACAGTAGATGATATGCGGGAAACCACGTGGCATGAATAGGATCTTGCGGCTCTCTGGGTGAGGTGGTGAGAATTTTGTAAAGTGAAAGAAGAATAGAGTTACATTTTGAACAACTTTTGATATATGCTCCTCCCAGGATAATTTATCATCAAAGACCATTCGAGCATCGTCACGGATTGCAGGAGGGAACCAGGACGTGACCAGATATGTAATTGAGAAGAACTAGTGCTTTTTAGAGACTGAGTCGTGCCGACAAGGAGAAGAGTGTTTTGGTAGGCATTTTCATTTTTAAGAATATATTTAAAGAGGATTTGATAGACTCAAGTGTCCTCCTCCTGGCGAGATTTCAAACACTGAGCTGCGTTGGGAGGAGAGGAAGGTCTAATAAGGAGTATCATCGCATAGGATACTAAGCGTCCATGAGGCAGGGAGGATGCAAGGTCATTTGTGAAAATGCTGAAGAGGACCGCAGTAATAACTGCAGTAAGACGCCTTAAACGGCAAAGGACGAGCGAGCCCGAATAAACCCGCGTAAATTTCGTATACACCTAACGGAGGTTCGTTTTGTGCGAAGCATGCTTTTCAGTTGTTGACGCTATGTGTTGTTTTGCCGTCGCAAATCGATCCGAGCTAAATCGATACTTTGAACTAAATAGGTTTTTCAGCTTTTTTTTAACTTGCAATTATAAGCTTCATGTTTGTAAGTAAAAATGCATTTTGGGTGGGTAATGGATGGATTTGATTGTGCTTTACAACTACTGGGTGAGCATGGGTATGACAATTTTTGAGTCATGTCACTAGCCGTTATTTTTTTACTTGACAACCAGATGTTTAACCAGGTAAATATGTTAATAAATGATATAGGACAATGCAACAATCAATTTTGGGAATTATATGAGAACAATAAATCATGGAAAGTACTTAGCAGTGGTGAAAGATTAAACTATCCAAAATCATGTCCGATCCAAAGTCTGATCCAGTATGACAATGTTGACCGAAAAGTGTTCGATGAGTCAAAAGCCACAGCAATACACAGGTGCGTGATATTATCTCTCGTTAATAGCATGCAAGTAAATATGTAGGATTAATGGTTGCAAATTTTGTGAAAATAATTATCTGCTTAATATGGATGGACCGGACCGGCATGGGCCTCAATATTATGAATTTGAATGGGTCTGGTCTGGGCCTGGGCTTGGTCTTCATGGGCTTCGGCTGGGCTGGGCTTGGGGTTTAGGCACCCATTACAAACTATGGTGTCCACCGTGTGATTCAAAGTTCCATGTTCCGACGCGTGCCACGCTTAAATAGTTCATGACGAAATATAAAACATGACAAAATCGTAATTTGGGGGCAATTTCGTGCTACGTGCTAGATAGTGCAATTGTTAATACATTATTAAAAGGTCGCCCAAATGAATGTTGGTCGCGCTAATCAGGGCTCCGGTCCCATTGTGCGGTGGCAGCGTAACGGCGGCGGCCGGATTATTTGTGATATCTTCTGCAGGAGACTGCTGTGACCGACAGACTGTCTGCTGTGACTGTTCATGTCAATGAATATTGTATTGTCTGCTTTGCCATGAATTGGAGAGTATTACCATAGATTATTTGTTTAAAATTGGGTGTTTTATTACCGAAATTACTACGCAAAATCACAGTATGTATTTTTTCCGGACACCCTGTAAATATCGATCAAGGGGTTGCACCTGGTCACTTCTTACGCTTGGTCCTTGACAGCTTCGTTCTTTTCAACATTGTGTCTAAATGCACAGGTTTGCCACAATCGACCCGAGTCTGTTTCATAGCCAACGAACGGCAAACGGCGAACACCCGGAATCGTCTGCAGGATTAGGCGTGATCCACATCAGAGGAGCAGATCTAGTTTAAACTGAATGACATCTTCAATGTCGTTCTGCTTACATATCAGCATTTTGGTCTCGTGTCAGCTAATCGATTGCGGATCTGAAGGTTCGCGCACTCGAGCACTTCATCTTGAGCTTTATAGTGTCCAAAGCTTTCAGTAAGATATAGAAAGCTCTTTATTGGGCAAGGGATATTCTGCGAGATTGCGGCCTCCTCATCCAAAGCCTTACGCCTCGCCCCCGAGAGCATCTTCTGAGGATTGAGGAGGCTCCACTCGCTCCGTTGGCGCAGTGCATGGCAGTCGAACCACAAGCGGATTGGGTGGGCATCCCGCATGGTCCGGGCCAGGTGACCTTGAGCTGTCCCAGCTGCAGCCTCTGCCCCGCCCAGATCCGTGACGGTGAGGCCCAGGAACCCGTCCTGCCGTCGCGGGTGAGGCCCGCGCGGGGAGCTGTCCCAGCTGCAGCCTCTGCCCCGCCCAGATCCGTGACAGTGAGGCCCAGGAAGCCGTCCTGCCAAACCGGGTGAGGCCCGCGCGGGGGTGCCACCTAGCCGAGTCCATCTACGAACCGGAAGGGCAGCACGTGAGGCGTAAACAGGAAATACACACTCAGAGAAAAACAAAGAGTTTTGATTTGTGTTGGAGCGTCGTTCCTAGTAGGGCAGGTGTGGGAGCCCCCTCTGGTTGACGTCAACTTTCACCGTAGCTGCAGTACGAGCCGCGCAGTTTTAGTTTAAAGTGGCAATGCCTCGAAGAAACAAAGTGAAAACAAGGCAACTGACTTCAGTTGCGCTCTTCATACACCTTTCGGCAGAAAACTATACGTCTAAGAAACAGCTGTTTCCTGTTGTCTTCAGTAAGTCGCCTTACTTTTCAATGTCACTAGAGCGGTACCAGCAATACAAACACTGATTTCGAATGTGTGTTCGTCAATAGTTTCCCTTGATTCAAAAAAGGAATCGTTTAATTCAGTGGCGGATCCGGAGGGGGGGGGGGGCATGGGGCCATGCCCCCCCCTCAAGCCTCAAAAGGCCAATATCCGGAGGGGGTCCATACTCCACAGCCGATCGAAGTGACTCGAAACGAATTTCAATCCATTTGCAAACAAATCGGAAGTAAATTTGCCCACTCTGACCTCCAGAGGGCCCTGTCTGACGTATATCTATAACCAATAACCATTCACACAATCCATACCAATGTAATGTTTGCAAAACCTGACCAGGACTTCAGAGCGACTCTGAAGAAATGCTCCTTAGAGTTAAGACTAGTGCATTGTGAAAAAAGTGGGCAACTTGATCGAGTTATGCTATGCTATGATGCTATGCTATGAATGTTAAATGATATAAAATACCATCCGAATACAAGCATCGGATCAAAATGTCTGATGGATACATTGATGGCTATTCAAAGGACACAATATTGTTCATGCCAAATTTCGTCACGAAATTCGTACTTCTTCCCATTCGGCTTGGAAACTGCTTGAACGTCCCTCAAACTGCAACATAGCGGGAATAACTCTGGTGTACTGCGGTGCAGCATAGCAATAGTGCGTGACACGTGTACTATGGTGCAGTATGGCAATCATGCAGCTGTCTTGCGTTGCAGAAAGCATACTGTTATTTACTCGGGTAGGCGGGTAGGCGGCGCCTCCTATACAGCATCGCGAAACTGTACAATAGTTTACCTTTGGAACTTCGAAACTCGTCGCTCGCGTCTTTTAAGCATGAACTGTGCAATCATTTAGCTGCGAGTGAGTCTGGGACTGCATGAGTGTGTTGTGTATGGATGTGTGCTTTTATAGTTTGCCTGTGTGAATGCTGCTTACGAGTGCCTTTTAACATGTCTCACCTTTTAAGTTCTTTCGGACTCGACCACTCGGAATAGCCATTTTATGTTGGAGAGTGTTTTAACTGTCAATACATACATACATACATACATACTCCCGTCAGAGAAGCGCTTAAATTGTGGCACACAGTACACCATAAACGTATCAATTATCATAGAATGCATTCGTCATAACTCAGAAACAGTACAACTGTCACAAGAAACCAAAAATGACTTCTCCAAATCTCCACCATTCACATCTTCTTCGCGCCAGCAGCGCAAAAATAGCCACTGGTATAGCGCAATTTTAAAGCGGCGCTATCCTTATTGACAAATAACCAGTTTGTGTCTTGTGACAAATAACCGTTCAAGGCAGATAAATGATTCTCAAACACCACAAAATCATATAAGTAAAGTATTTTTGCATTCAACTTTAACTTTGTAATCACGGTCCGCCACTATATAAGAAATACTACGCGTCATCGTCAATACAACTCGCACACCTGCACACCTGTTGTAGGAGGCGCCATTGTCATATTGTGCTTAATTGCCACGCTACAGCCACCAGGTGTGTAGGATCTTATTCAGTTGAGGAGGCCTCAGCCCCTCCCCCCTCCCCTAACTTGAACGAGAAAGTGTGTCAAATCCGGGGATAAATATGTATTTTGATTTATTTGTACGGCACTTCAAGCGATTTTTCCCAGCTCAGCCCCCTCAACTTTTCTGGAGAAGCTACATTACTGCACGCTACGCCGCACTGCCTTCACTTGATGTCAACAAGTTATTAATAGACGCGTTAGATTTCCGTCACATGCTGTATGACTCACCATGTGTATGACGAGTGAAGTGAGACGCAGGAAGAGCGCAGACCACAGCGCGATACCGATATCAACCACCGTCCTTGTGTCGTGCATTGCATCATCGAGGTCAGAGCATGTTTCCCCATTTAGTCTGAAGGGGTTGCAGCGGTTTTTGGTATTGGCAGGCTTTATGTCAGCGTGACATTGCGGCGTTCCGCCGAATCTTACCCCCGGTTCGCGCCCCGGTCTGCCATATACACTCATAGCAGTGGCATCATACCATGAAGTATGAAGTCATTGACAGCATAGGGCCACCCCGATGTGCCTCAATATAGGTCCACCCGATCAGCCCCAATGCATGCAAACAATATGCATGAGATATGACACAAATCATGCATGAACTAAAAAGTGTATAAGGGGCAGGCGCAGGGGATATATCATATGGGGATATAATATAAGCAACTGAAGCAAACATAGGTATAGAGTTGACAAACACAAGTAGACCGAAATACCAGCGAAACATGTGATTATATTAGCAGCGTCATAGGGGCCGGGTCGCAGAATGACCGCTACTGCAGGCAGACTGCGCAATTCCTATGACAAATTGTCGCATCGCATGGCACGCGGCTTTGTTCGGAAACACTGTGGCCTCACTGACGACGACTCGGTGGAATAGTTGGTTTATTGGGGCACGTAAAAGCGCAATTTCCTTCTTGTCAGTCGTCGGTCAAAGGGAGGTGTAATTTGCTGGCCTCAATTCCGTAGGGCGAGCGGCTGTCAATCAGCCATCAAGCCGATTGCCGCATTTCCCTCCCCAGTGTGTGTGTGTTTTTTTTCTAGCAACCTTTAATCCACCGGTAGGGGAGACTGCGGGCAGCAAAAAATCCCCCCTGTAATTTCCTGACTGACATACAATTTCGTCAGTATGTCAGGTCCACCATGATCTAATTAATTGGGAAGCCGAATTCTATGGGTCTTTCAGAAGAGTAATAAGACCAGCCGTTAGGTTTACAGTTTTTTGCTCTCTCGAGGCGCTGACTTAGGCCACTGGGGCACAGAATACGCAGTGGCCGACACAGTGGCATCGCTGTGTGCTTGGATAAACATTAAACAGTTGGACGTATGATAATAATACAACTTAACTACGTATAAAGCTGAAATACTACTGATTGGTACAAAATGTTGACACAGACGGCAGTTGATTGGTGTCTATTTTTATACGATTTATTTATATGAGATACATCTATATCATATATGACATCTTAGTTGAATATTTTAGTGACATTGATCTCACAGCTCATTATTCACGTTTTATTTCCATTCTAAGAGAAGGTTTAAAGATAAATAAACAATATTTGCCAAATTCAAGTTAAGCAAATTGAAAAAAATATATATATATTAAATAGGACTATAAATATTAACAATATTCCTTGATTTCTGATCCCATCAAATGATAATAAAGCGTGTTTCTGCTCTCTTAACTATAGGCGGTGATCACTGAAGAAGTTAATGTCGCCAATGGCAATGGCTTGTGATAAGCATAGGCGCATCCAGAACGGGTGGTCTTAGGGGGGAATCCCCAAAAGTCTCACACAATTGTGAAAATTCATCAGATTTCGCTTGCTTAGACTAAAAAGACATTGATAGCTGATAAAAAAGAAATACTTTTTTTGTCACATTTGCTTAGATTTTGCTTAGCTATTTAAGAAGATGTGTCAATTTTACACCGATTTCAGGCCATTTGGTGGGCACATGGCCCCTTGCCCTCCCCCTTCTGAACCCCCATGGCGATAAGCTACTACATTGGTATGGAGTCAAATTTTCGGGTAAACGTATAAGTATGTATGTCTTATGCACTTTAGAAGGCTTAGAAAGTTTAGAGGATGGTTGATTATGATTACCCATATTTTGTTCCAGGACACAGCAACACACAAAAGCTAAATTATGTCGACTTTCGAGCACTCGTCTTTTTCGATTTGCATTTAAATCGATGTCGTTGCTCCACAGAAAACGCATTGTGCACATGTACTGCAACTATGGCGGAGGTATCAGCTTTGTTAGCTCATTTTCCCTTTGTGGTTAATTATAAAGGGATATTGCCACCTCGCGGGACAATATAGAGTTTTGGGTGTGCATCGGTAGACTAAGCGTGACCTATTTTATATTTCACCTGCAAAATCGGTTCCCGAAACTCCCCGCATTAGGTCAAAAATAGCATTTGCACCACTCAAGGCTTGGCAGGAATTCGTAAAATCGGAGTCACCTCATCACTATTTAGAATCACTTCTTTGTTGAATTTTCTTTTGGAGCTTAACATCACCATTGCGTCAGTGCACTTTAAATTAAGATGTCTATGCAGTTAATTATATTGTCAACATCCTTAGCCTCTTTCATAATAAAACAGTAAGAATGACAATGGCTATGGTTTGATTTTGAGACCGTAGGAAATTTTTGACGTTACCTTTTAAGTTATAACACAGATAAACTTTTTAAGGTGAAGTCTCGACGAATTTGGACACTTTGGCTTTGGGTGGGCTACTTAGACACGTAACAGTTGAGCTAATTTGACAGCCAAACTGGATGAGAGTAGCCACCATTAATTTAGTGCTGAGCACAGCTGGGACCAACGTTTTTTAGTCAGAAATGAATATTCTGACTAAAAAAAATAAAAACAAATAGGAATCTTCCGGAAGTGTCAGTATCTCTTTAAAGGGAAATATCCACATTTTAATTGTTATAATGATTTCGTAGGCTTCCGTTATTGTACAACAATTATGATATTTAGATTTAACAAATAAATACAATTAAATCCCTTATTCAAAGTTGAAAGTTTAGAGGAAAAAATGCAAGGGTACCTACCTAGTGTGCTTCTTGCAAAGGTCAGTGGTCACTGACAACGTCGTCCTTCCCAGCGTCCTATATGTTAACAATTTATAGGGTTATAAATGAGTTAAATGCGCCAAGAACCGTGATAACGTCCCTCATTGGTCAATGAAACAAATCGCCGACACTAAATAGGTCGCCGTCCAAGCGCATCGATGAGATTCTGATGTTTGTTTGTTTTTTGTTTTGTTTTTTTTTTGGGGGGAGGGAATTATTATTTTTTATGATTATATAAAGAAAGTTTAATATACAGCCAGAGACAAAACTATATAGGCACAACTTGGTCATATTGGAAGTAAATGATACAATTAAAAAAAAGGACCGCAATCACCTACTAAGCACTGCGCCCGGTGAAAAAGCGCATCAGTGAAATGCAACTTGTGGTCACCTTGTCATTAAATGGCTATTAGATGTAGAGGATCAGCGGGTATATAATCACAACAAGCAGAACGCAATATATATTGTCCTCTCCATTGCGTACAAAAGCAATACGGGAATTAAAAGCCCGCAGTTTGATAGGACCAGAAGTACTTGCCAGTGCTGATCGTTTAAAATGTGGAACGCTTTATAAACTTTTACTTGAAATAGCATTCGATTGGAAAGTCTGTACAATTACAATGTAATGAATTTTAATAATATATTTTTGTCTCGTCTGACGATTTTAAGTAAAATGATGCATTTTTTTGGGAAAGTGTGAATGTTTCTCTTTAACTTTAATGAAGGCATTGTTATTTCTCTTTTCGATTTTGATTCCACCCCGTTCGTGCCACGGCCACCGCCGCCTCGGCTCGGCCTCGGCTCCTGTCTCGCCTGGCCGCCCGCGTCGCCGTCCCAGCCGTCATGAAATGGAAATCGCCGGGCCTCGGGCGGTGCTGGCGAGGCACGACGCGGCGGCGAGCTGCCGCCTTCAAGGTCACGGCCAAGGAGAGTGGGTTGAGCCGCTCGGCGCGCGGTGGGCCAGGCAGGGGCGGGGTGGGCCTGGCTGGACCCGGGCCGCCGGATCCAGGCAATGTCTCTCCAGGCCGTGTCCCTCCACGCCAGGCAGGGGCGGGGTGGGCCTGGCTGGACCCGGGCCGCCGGATCCAGGGAGTGTCCCTCCACGCCAGGCAGGGGCGGGGTGGGCCTGGCTGGACCCGGGCCGCCGGATCCAGGCAGTGTCTCTCCAGGCCAGGCAGGGGCGGGGTGGCCTGGCAGGACCGGGCCGCCGGATCCGGCAGTGTCTCTCCAGGCCAAGGCGGGGCGGGGTGGCATGGCAGACCGGCGCTGGATCCAGGCAGTGTCGCTCCAGGCCAGGCAGGGCGGGGTGGCCTGGAGGACCCGGCCGCCGGATCGCAGGAGTGTCCCTCCACGCCAGCGGGCGGGGTGGGCCTGGCCTGGACCCGGCCGACGCGGGATCCAGGAACAGTGTCCCTCCACGCCTGCGGGCAGGGGTGGCTGGCAGACCCGGGTGCCGGGATCCAGGCAGTGTCCCTCAGGCCAGGCAACGGGGCGGGGTGGCCCTGGCAGGACCCGGGCCGCGGATGCCAGGCAGTGTCCGCTCCAGGCCAGGCAGTGCGGGGGTGGCCTGGCAGGACCCGGGCCGCCGGAATCCAGGCAGTGTCTCTCCAGGCCAGGCAGGGGCGGGGTGGCCTGGCAGGACCGGCGCTGGGATCCGGCAGTGTCGCCTCCAGGCCAGGCAGGGCGGACTGCAGGACCCCGGGTCGCCGGATCCAGGCAAGTGTCCTCCGGCCAGGCAGGGGCGGGGTGGCCTGGCAGACCGGGCCCGCCGGATCAAGGCAGTGTCCCTCCAGGCCAGGCAGTGGCGGGGTGGCATGGCAGGACCGGGGCCGCCGGCTTCCAGGCAGTGTCTCTTCCAGGCCAGGCAGGGGCGGGGTGGCCTGCGCAGGCCCCGGCGCTTGGATCCAGGCAGTGTCCACTCCAGGCCAGGCAGGGGCGGGGTGGCACTGGCAGGACCCGGGCCGCCGGTCACAGGCAAGTGTCCTCCCGCCAGGAGGGGCGGGTGGGCCTCGGCTGGACCGGGCCGCCGGTCGGCAGTGGGTCCCTCCAGCGCCAGGCAGGGGGGGCCGTGGTCACTGGCAGGACCCGGGCCCGCCGGATCCACGACAAGCTGTCCCTCCAAGGCCAGGCAGTGGCGGGTGCCTGGGCAGGACCCGGCCGCCGATCCAGGCAGTTGTCCCTCAGGCCAGGCAGTGGCGGGTGGCCTGGCAGGACCCGGGGCCAGCGCGGATCCCAGGCATGTCTCTCCAGGCCAGGCAGGGGCGGGGTGGCCTGGCAGGACCCGGCGCTGGATCCAGGCAGTGTCCCTCCAGGCCAGGCGGGGGCGGCCTGCAGGACCCGGGTCGCCGGATCCAGGCAGTGTCCCTCCAGGCCAGGCAGGGGCGGGGTGGCCTGGCAGGACCCGGGCCGCCGGATTCAGGCATTGTCCCTCCAGGCCAGGCAGTGGCGGGGTGGCCTGGCAGGACCCGGGCCGCCGGATCCAGGCAGTGTCTCTCCAGGCTAGGCAGGGGCGGCGGTGGCCTGGCAGGACCCGGGCCGCCGGATCCAGGCAGTGTCCCTCCAGGCTAGACTGGGTCTCAGCAGCCCAAGCCAGCCGCAATCATCTACCATGCCTGTACCTCATATATTGCTGGCTAATGGCAAGTTTTAGCAGCTATACAGTTGATAATCACATTCTGCATTCGCAGCCTAGAGCTGAAACTCGAAAGATCAAGAGCTAAGGAGCTCACACAAGCTCAGTGCTCATAAGCACAGAAGCTCAAGCAGAGGCTATGGGTGATTATGTCTGATGCTGGCCTTATGGGGAAAGTCAGATGTCGCTTGCTATTATTTTAGGGATGCTCGAGCGATCCCAATGTTGAATTGAGCACCCACAATTATGCTTGAGCACCCCAAAGTTAAATGATTAAAATAATATGTTATTTTCATTTGTAATTAACCCTTCTCCGCCCTCAGCTACTTTTCGCAACAGCAGCAACTGAGGGCATGCTACAGAAATAGGCCCTGAGCGCCCATTTTAATAAAACTAAATCCCCGAGGAAAACCAATTGAAACGAACTCTTGTAAGCAGGAAGGTATAAAAATTATAAAAAGTGTGGGGGGCAGTGAAACTTTGATCTTATTTGAGAGAAACACAACCCATTTATCGAAGACTTCTTTGCAGATTTCAGCTCTCCACGGCTTTGTGAACCTGTTTCTTCAAACTTCAAAAATCGCATACCTAATGTATGAATATCCAGACAATTATGGTATATGACACAACAGGAAAGCAAACACATATAGGCGTACGGCTTCGTCACGAAGACTTCATCAGCACCATGCAAGATGAAAATATACACACACACAACTGAGGGCATGCTACAGAACGCGTACGCCTATATGTGTTTGCTTTCCTGTTGTGTCATATACCTAATGTATTATTAGGTGAATACTATGCCTCCAGCTGGCCCTGTTTCTACGCCCATTTTTGACATTAAAATCACTCTGGCTAGGCTAACATTTGCACGGGCTGGGGCACCGGGCGTCACATAAACAAAATATTTTCATAAGAGATATATTGATCTTCGTCTAGAAAACCTGCCACCCCGCTAGGTCAACAGTACAAAATAGTGGCCGATTGAGTCATAGTACCTAAACTCTTAACTAACCCTTTTTAAAGGGATTTATTCACCTTTTATTTGTTTGAACAACAATTTCCTGTAACTCTTGCTATGGTATAACGATGATGCTATTAAAATTTTAATAATTAAATACAATTATTTCCTTATTCAAAGTTGTAAGTTCAGAAAAAAGCAAGTCCCTAGTGTGTTTAGTTAGTGGTCACAACCACTAACTAGACCGCCGTGGCATGGCCATTTTCAGTGGACGATAAGCAAGCCAATGACGTGTTTGTGTTGTGCGCAAATCAGATCTGCCGATGCGGATTGCCCGTGGTTGTGCTCGCATGTACGCTCGTGTTATCTGGGCTGTCGGCGTCAAAACAGCTCTGTTCTAGGGCGAAATATATCGGTACATGATCTGTTAACACATGGTGGTTGTGTAGCAATAAAC
>VOPJ01009406.1:0-13427 GCA_014673585.1 Semibalanus balanoides
CCGAAATAATTTAAATTGTACGTTCCTGAGACCACGAGCGAACTATGGTACGAAATTCACGTATGTAGCTTGCATGGGCGCCTCTCAGTGGAAGGTAACTCAGAGCGTTTCCCTAATTTCGGCGGACCCTGTACAACAATATAAAAAATGACGGCGCCGAGTGTGGTTGTGAAGAAAAAGGACAATGTCAAATTTTGGAAATGGAGTGTGAATATAGGCTTCCTTGATATGGGAATGTGAAAACTGATAATTTACTTACTTACTAGTTGCATAGGTGCCTATTGGGTTTAAAGGTAGATTTATACGGGATATTGTGGTGGTTTGGGGGGAATCAACCCCAAAAAGTCACAAAATTAAACAAACTCATCGACTTTCGCTCCCTTTTGCATTGCACAGACTTTTAAGATGAACTTTCCTTAGTAAAAGCTGCGTAGCTGACCTGCATCAAGAAATGTGTAAATTTGCGCCGATTTCAGGCGGCTTGGAGGGGGGTGGCATTTGTCCCTCATGCCCCCCTCTGGATCCGCCAGTGAATGGGTTCAACTTACCGTTTCGTCACAAATCCATCCAAGGATGACTGACGCCGCTTTATCACTGATTCACAACTGATGCTTGTATATGTAGACTAACTTATGTATCTTCCCGTTACAAATATGTTGACTATTTGAACCGCAACGCACTTTATACCCGCGCACTACAGGGGGGTTGATTTCCGCCCCTTCAGTTTTTTTTTCGGAGTAGGCGGAGCAAACGGAGGCGCGTCAGCGCCGCATTTCGTACACCTATTTGGGCATCAATTTACCCACACCTTCAGAAAAAAAAAAGTTTTGACTTGAGGTCATCTCAAGTCAGGTCACAAGTTCATATTTCAAGTGACCTTACCTTCAACAATGTGTTGTGTTCGTGCCAAAGCCACAGTCTTTTCCCGAAATGTTTGAAATTGACAGGAGTTCATACGGATTCAAGTACCTTACAATCCGATTATCTCGGATTTTTCGATCGGTGACAAAGGTCAGGTCAATTTCTTGACCTCCCCATTATAAGTGAATGGGAAAATATACAAATGCTTGCTATTCAGAAAATATGCATTGGACCAGGCTACTTATTTCAGAATCATGTTATTTTAGCTCATTCTGGATGACATAGGTGCGATTGTGTCTCAGAGATCTCTACAAGGTCATATGAGGTCATCTGAGGTCATATGAGGTCTTCAGATGTCATCAGCAATGATTTGCTAATAACTCTTGATAGAAAAGAGATAGAGACTAGCAGTTGACACCACTGTGTTCTCTCGTCTGGACGCATTGCCCCATATGCATATGAACCTACTGGGTCACCCAAATGACCTTGACCTGAAGGTCATTTTTTTAGTGAAAACTTAACAGGTCACAAGTGTTTTAAATTTCAGCGCCTCGATGAGACAAAACACTATGGCGCCAACATTATTTCCCTATCTTTGTTAGGTGAAATGCTATTCACTGAAAAACTGTTTTGGCTAAGAATAAGCCTTTTTGACCTTTCATGACCTCTGAAGCCTAAACTATTGATCGAACTTCAAATTTGAGGAACACGATTGCGGATTTAAAATTAAATAGCCCATCTATTGCTTTTCTTTAGTTTGTTTGCTCCTAGCTATCAATAGTTCCGAGATAATCGGGGGTTTCTGGAAAAGAAGTCCTAAAACCGGAAAATCTGACCTTTGTGACCACTGGTGACCTCAATTGTGACCTGATCCAAGAAAAGACTGAAATACTTTCGATCGAGCTGGTCTAGAGCTATCTAATGCCGTTTTTCGCTTGTCGCTACGTTGCGTAGTTTTCGAGATCTCATGGGGGCGGAAATCACCCCCTGCAGTTCATGTTCGGCGCGAACCCCCTGCAGTGCGCGGGTTAAGGCCGTATTTACTCGACCACAACCAAAAACAGCGATCGGTCGTCTGCTTATGACTTCCCACAAATATTGTTAAACTTGCGTTGTGTCACTTTTTTTTCCTCACGGACAAGCTACCATAATTTACTGAAATGTGAAGTATATAATATTGTTTAACTTTTTCAATGCTTATCATTTTTACCTTATAAATTATTATATATTATATGGCAAAGAATATATCCTTTTCGACTACGGAAGATGGGGGGCAAAAAGATAGTGTTTTGCCCCCGCTTGATTTTGCCAGCGGGGGCGGCTGCCCCGCTGCCCCCCCCCCCCGAATCCGCCGCCCTTGGTTCACCATTACGTTGACACCAACGTTCGCCTTGCCATTACGTTATATGCGCAGCACGGTTGCACTGGCGCGGAAGGTCGAAAGTCGCCAGTGCAGCGCCATCTATTTAAGTTTAGTTCATTTTTCGCCGCTAGGTGTAGTCGAGTGTGGTATATTGAAACATGAAACACTGGCGGAGATGTGCTAAATATTTTTTGTTAGTGGAGGATGCCGCTAGTTAAGAACGAGTTTTAGGTTAAAAATGCAAATCCTCTTTCCTTCTTTGGGGCTCATTTCTAATATGCCAGCCGATAGAAGACCCATAAGGTCCTGGAATGCAAAGTCGGCCAGAAGAGAACACCAAGGCCGTTACTAAGAGTCCGTCCTGCTGGACGTCGGTCACTTCTTCCATATGATCTGAGATTCGAGAATGCCCTGCTGGTGTGCTGTGCTGGTCTACATTCACAATTTCTGGGGAAGTGCAGTCACATTATTACAGAAATATTCTAGGGATTTTTCACTGCGTCCCGAAACGTGGTAGGGCACACAATTGTGGTCGGAAAGGGCACCTTAGGAAAGTTTACAAAGCAGTGAAAGAGTATCCCAGGAGCACTGGTGGATCCAGCCTCTCGTCGTGGGGGGATCTTTTTGTGGAAAAGGGTTACCCATCATTTTTTTCTTGCGCGGATTTGGGTCGGTCACCTTTTGTTGATATTCAAGCCGAAGAAGTTCACACTTTTTCGACAACAAAAATACAAAAACGCGATTTTTCGTAGCATATACGCATCAATTAATCCACCTTTTTGCACTCGCATTTGACCATTCAGCATAACTGTCAGAACGGCAATTTCAACAATCATCATTCGACAAAACAGATCGGCTGCTGGCGCCCGAATTTAACAAATGAGCAAAACTATTTGAACATTATAATGTACAGTTTCGCAGAGTGAATAAGCTATTGATTATAATCACTAGCTTATTCACTCTGCGAAACTGTTTGATAATTCAACATGGTTTCGACTATGGCCGAAAAATTGTGTCACTTCGCCATTATATAGCTTTTGTGCGTTGACGAAAATAAATGGGCGATCAAAATAACTGCTCGTCGGTCTGCATAACTTCATTTCACTGCGATTAGTTATACCCAGTGCCGATCTGTTTTGGAGATTATTGAAAGGTTTGCTCAATGACGAGTTGTAATGGAGTGCCGACTAATAGTTATGGCGAATAGTGAATCTCTATGGTGAAACGACATTAAGTGGTGCAGAGTGTTAAACCCGCACACCGACGGGGGGCGGATATCCCCCCGGAGGGTTTTCCAGAATAGCGGGAAAACGGCGGTGCGTAGCGGCGCCAAATTTTGCCACAACTGTTTGGGCATCAATTACCCACAATTTCTCAAAGTTTTAACTTCCTTACTTTCAAGGTCACGTCGTCAGGTCACATTGAATGACCTGACCTCAAGTCATGTTTTTGAAAGTTTGACATCATGCCGAAGCCACAGTGGTGAACCAAACAATTTGAAACTCACATTGTGTGATGAGGATATATGTATCTACAATTTTTTTATCGGATTTTTTTATATCGTTGACCTGAGGTCATGTCAATTTCGTGACCTCCCATTATAGATCCCATACTAAGGGAGAAAATTGGCATGCGAACCAATCGAGCAAATCTAGATAAATATTGTTCAGTTTTCATCAATATCACTATTTAAGTGATAGAGTCTTCACCGAGATATCTGGGGGGGGGGGTATCCGCCCCCTTCGGTTCTAAGTTGGCTCATACCCCCGTCGGTGCGCGGGTTAAAATAGTTTTACCCATTGGTCAAATGCGATTGCAAAAAGGTGTAGTAGTACGTATATTTCATGCCAACTCGCAAGGGTGCGGCCGATAACTTTTGAGTGGGGGTCGGCTGAAATGACAATAATTTACCCCCATTGTATGCGTGTACTTAAGTCTTTACAGCCTATTTTATGTGGATTTCCATGTTAAAGTAGGTAGCTGTTATGTAGCGCTGTCAAGCGGGGTGAAATTGTACTTGTTTGCCTGATAAAACTCATGATATATAGGCGGTGGCGGGTGGACCTTGTAGAGGATAAAAAGATGAAAATGCTGTTCATTCAATTCAGTGTTACGACGAACCGAAGAGGATGGCGATGGGTGTGCTGTGAATGTGCGTGTGCGTCATCGACGTGGCGCCACGAAGCAACTTTTTTATGTCGTGGAAAACGGCACTCGGCAGGAAAACACGTAGCCCGCTTAAAGTTAATATTTTGTGAAAGGAGTGGGTCCTGACTAGCAATTACCGCCTCTACCAGACATTTAATGGAATCCATTTTCATATTTTCCAAAATTGTATTGATACAAATATAAAAATTTGCCAATGAGCAATCGCGAAACTTGTGTAATTCCGCGAAGCGGCGCGAATTTTTCTGTTTTTGACTGTTATTAGCTGGATTTTGACTGCTTCAAAGGCAGTCGTTATGATACATTGTTAACTTTCCCCGAAAAATGTTTGATACTAAGATCATTACTTTATCGCTTTTAGTGCACGAAATGCGCGGCTGGCATATTTGTATTGAATGCCCCCCAGATTCCTGGTCCAAGCCCCTGATGCAACCCCGGATTCGCCAGTGCTCACAGCTCTATGCATGCTCTCGGTCTCGACTGATCCTTTGTTTGAGGCACCTCCCGACCCTCCGAAGGGACGTAACGTAAGGGAGCAGAATCGGATCATGTTCTCGCGTTCAGGCGCGGCGCACCCGACACCAAACCATAGGCGAAGGAGCCGGGGGCAGGGGGGCAACTGCCCCCCACATTTTCGGATTTTAACATTACGCCTATGGACGTTGTATGGAAAGAATCGACTCCAAAATGCCTTTTGCCCCCTCCCCCAACTTCAAATGAGTTCCTACGCTCCTGCACCGAACTATCGACTTGATACTCGTATTAGGCATGCGTTGATGCTGAGGAATATAAGGTTTTCTGTGGTGTTTAGTTCTTGTTGACGGCCTGTTGAAGAAATACTGTCTCGACAGTCGACGTTGAATTGTCCAAGACATATTTGCTCAATAATCAATGATTTACCGCTTTGACGGAAATCTGTCCAACTATGTTGCGTGCTTTTCTGCTAAGCCCATCAGAACACAAATAGAGGGCAGGGTGCAGGGAAGGGCACAGGAGGGCAGGACATAGGAGGGCGGCAGGGCACAGGAGGGCAGGGCACAGTAGGGCAGGGCACAGAGGGGCAGGGTACAGGAGGGCAGGGCACAGGAGAGCAGGGCACAGGAGAGCAGAGCACAGGAGGGCAGGGCACAGCAGGGCAGGGCACAGGAGAGCAAGGCACAGGAGGGCAAGGCCTGGAGGGATGGCACAGGAGGGCAGGACCACAGGATGGGGTAAAGAAGAACAGGAGGGCATAGCAGGAGGGCAGCGGCACAAGGGGGCAGGAACACAAGAATGGCAGAGACACAATAAGGCATGGCAACATAGAGCAGGGCACAAGAGATAGCAGGGCACAAGAGGAAATGGTATCAGAGGTGAAAGGGCACAAGAGGGAGGGCACACGAGGGCAGGGCACAAGAAGGGCAGGACACAAGAGGGCAGGGCCAGAGGGCAGGGCACAAGAGGGCAGGGCACAATAGGATCAGGGCACAAGAAGGGCAGGGCACAAGAGGGCAGGGCACAAGAGGCAGGGCACAAGAGGGCAGGGCAAGAGGGCAGGGCACAAGAGGGCGGGCACAAGAGGGCAGGGCACAAGAGGGCAGGGCACAAGAGGGCAGGGCACAAGAGGGCAGGGCACAAGAGGGCAGGGCACAAGAGGGCAGGGGCACAAGAGGGCAGGGCACAAGAAGGGCAGCGGCACAAGAGGGCAGGGCGCAAGGGGCAGGGACAAGAGGGCAGGGCACAAGAGGGCAGGGCAAGCAAGAGGGCAGGGCACAAGAGGGCAGGGCACAAGAGGGCAGGGCCCCCCCCCCCCCCAAACCCAAAAAAAAGAAAGGGGCAGGGCACAAGAGGGCAGGGCACAAGAGGGCAGGGCACAGAGAGGGCACAGGGCAGGGCACAGGGCAGGGCACAGGGCAGGGCACAGGGCAGGGCAGGACAAGGTTAGGCCAGGATAGGTTAGGACAAGGCGACGCATGGACGGAAACTCACACTTCAGCTTTTTGCTTTGATCATTGCTTTTTAGCTTTAGCAATCAAGGGCACATTTCACCTTCGGGACGCAGTGGTCCAAAATCGGAAAGGGCTGCGTCACGACGGATTGGGGCTGCGTTCCGAAATAAGACGCTGTCAATACGTTAAAATATAACCTGCATTATCATCACATTTCGGTGTTATTACATCGACAGGGTCAACTGTAGTTTTGATTAAATATAATCTAAATTGTAGAGGGAGTCTCTGAACTTGGTTGTGTCGGCTAGCAGCGACTGGCTCTTTGCTATCGGGACACACTGGCGTTGATAACCGAATGATTTTGTATAACCTGGTAGGTCGGGCCGTTCATTATATAGATGTGGGGGCCGCTCCTTTGATCTCGGCTGTTGGTGCTCACGTGTTATTATTTTATTTATTATTCATGCGTTTCGCGTATCCTGCCGCTTTACCGGTTGGCAGACCCGGGCTGCCTGCCTGCTCCTGCGCCTGAAGGACAGATCGGTCTGGTAGGACGGATCAGACGAGTCGGTCGGACGGACGGATTGGACGGATCGGCCCGGCGCGTGACCGCTGCTCTGGTCGCGGTGCCGGCAATCAGTGGTGAACTGACGGCCGAGACGGACGAGAGCATTATATTGATTCAGCAGCAGTGTGTGGCAAGCAGAGATAACTCTGAGGTGGCGAAAACTCTGCTTGAGGTTAATCATGATGATGATAGTTAAAATAACCGGTAACCTCATAATATGTAAGGAGAAAATATAAATTATGTCGCAGTGGTAATAAATTATGTCGCAGCCCAGAAGGTCAGACCTTCTATATTGGAGAAAGTAGGCGCGCCGTCAGGAAAAGGTTTAATGAACACCTCGGGGACGCACGTAACGGGCGCATGGATACACCATTCGGCATTCATCAAAACGATCATTCGGATACACTTTTGACGTCTCAAAATTTCAAAATCTGCATCCCCTCCCGCGCTTCAGACGGCCCCGATAGAAAGATAAAAGAATCTATGCACATTCGAGACCTGAAACCCACCTTAAACACGCAGACTTCATCATGGCNCTCGATAACATCTAAAAAGATGAGGGGAGCAAAGAAAATTGGAAAAAGTTGCAAAAGGGGTCACCCTAATGTGTATGCATGCATATAGTTATGTATATATTGTATGCATTTTCACTGTTCATTATATATTAATATTGTATACATGTATGCATATGTATATGGGTATGTATATTGTATATGGATGTATAGGTGTATATCTGCTGCGGGTTAGGAAAACGTCGGTGGCCTATATTGCAATGCATGTGATTGTTGTTCTGCACTGTGCCTTGATTTTTTTTCTTTCATAATTGTTCATTGCTGACGAAGCTTCAATAGTGAAATATTCAACAATATAATTTTGGAAATAATTTATTTTTCTCCTTTCTTATTATGAGGTTACCGGTTATTTCAATGAAAAAATATCCCCTAAAAAAAAGAGATTACTGAAAAAAACTGAATATATGTGAGGGAACTGATGAAAACCAATACCCAAACCAAATTTCAAAGCAATATCTCTATTTTTGACTGAGTGATGGCTTCCTAAGTGTAAGAAACTTATGACGTAAATTTTTTAACAATTTATTTTTTATTTTTGTTGACCAGATACGAGCAAATAAGTACCTTATATGTGATCAGGAGCCAAAACTGGTTTAAGAACATGCCATTTTATTTTAATTTATCTTATACTAATTTTGAGGTTTCACGATCGCTATCCTAAACGTGATCGAGTCGAGGCTGCCAATGCTAATCACCGACAGCAATTATCATCGATGGTGAAGATTTTCGTGACCTAAGAGGTCAATCGGACCTTATTCAGGTATAGCAATCGATAATGTTACAGTACGTAAAATAAATCGAGTTGTTGTAAGATGCAAACAAATAGTGTGGATGCAAACGTCCTGCGCGGTCAGTATTAGAGCAGACGTACTACATAGTACAGTTGTAAACGCCTAGGACGGATGTAAACTCCTCACTGACCGGTCGGTTATAGTTGCATTATACCGTACTGGCTGTCCAGTACGTTTGCATCGAATACACACCATTTGCAGTTCAAATTGAAAAAGATAAAGTTTAATTTGAAAACTAAAAAAATCAATTTGAATAATATAAAATTCAATTTGAAAACAAGTAAAGTTCAATTTAAAAAAAATGCAATTTGAAAAATATAAAATGCAATTTGAAAAAGATAAAGTTCAATTTGAAAAATATAAAATGCAATTTGAATAACGTACTATGGACTTCAGACCCCGTGAGACCCCGTTTTTTTAAGCAATAATTGGTTAAGAAATGGCCGAATCCTAATCGAATTTTCGGACAGCCTATTTCAGCCCAGGCACCAATTTCTGTCCGTATAGTCTTTTACAAAAAATCAAAACTTATGGCACTTGTCATTGACTCGTAACGTTACGATCTGCTCGGTAGCCCATCCCCACAGAAGAGGCTACCGTGACGTAGGTTGTGACCTCAAAAGCACTTGTTGTCTTATCGTCATCATCGTCGGTAGTCACGTGCTGTTGAGGTCACAACTCACATCCTACGTCACAGTAGCCTCTACTGTGGGGTCACTGAGAAATGGTTAACCGAGCAGATTTTAACGTTACAAGTCAATGACAAGTACCATACGTTTTGATTTTTTGTTAACAGACTATACGAACAGAAATTGGTGCCTGGACTGAAATAAACTGTGCGAAAATTGTATTCAGATTTGACAATTCCTTAACAAATTATCGACAAAAAACGTGGTCTCACATGTTCTGAAATCCATAGAAAATGACTGCGCATAGCTGATCAATCCGAAGCTTGTTATGTTGTTCATTAGCTGTTGATTGATGTTTTACAGTGTAGTTATCTTATAAACAGTATTTTCACAAAAGTGCGACCTAATTTTGCTGAAAAACTGTCGGAAGTGACGTCACTATGAGGTCATTTGATCATGACGCAATACAACCCCCATTTTTCCTTTTGCTGACATGTGTAACAATGATGCACGGAAAGGAACTGAAAGTTTGCCGTCGATAGCTTCATTCGTTCTTGACAAATTCCAAATATGCTACACTCCCCAGTGACTCATGGGATCATACACAAATATTTGACATTTAAGATAACGTTTGAGTAAAATAAGGTGCGTTTTTGCTGTGCATTTCGAATACAAGATTGTGTTTGTAATAATGCGTGGACTGAGCATAAATTTGTTTCGAAGTTGGTGTACCATTTATATGAAGACTCAAATGAAGTCAGAGCGGGACATAATATACCTAGGTTAAATAACATCAGTAAACAGGACTGTGGTGCATCTGCAATTTCTCACAATTTTACGCTATATATTTGCACAATTGACATGTGTATTGTGTAGTGTCCAATATTTTACGATGGACGGAATCGATATCTACATGCGTTTCAAATTGAATTATATCTTTTTCAAATTGAACTTGATCTTTTTCAAGTTAATTTTTTTTTTAATTTTACCTTTTTCAAAATGAACTTTACTTCTTTCAAATTTAGTTTTATCTTCTTAAAATTGAATTTAATCTTTTTCAAATTGAACTTTATCTTTTTCAATTTGAATGCAAAATGGTGTAGTAAAGTTGCAAACGTACTTAAATTGCAAAATAGGAAAGATCTCTGAATGCTTGGTATGTATAGACATTTATTTAGAAATATGACAAGTTGATAACATGTCATGTATTATTGCAGCTCAGGCTGTGATGGCATTTGTTTGAGCAGGAGAGCCCGTTCTTTACACACTTGAAGCGTTTGGTGCAGGCCTTGGAACAGGTGCACTTAAAAATGACCTTTGTCACCGGACTGAGCCCTAGCCGCCTCCCTCAGTGACATCTCCTCATCAGGGACTTCCTCGACTGTGATGTGCTTGACATTGCAAGTGTCGATCTGATTCCGGGAGTAACAGCCCTCTAAACGTCCGTGCGTCACACCAAGCTTTTATGAGTTGCTTTCCACCTGTCAAACGAAAAAAGGGTCACAGTGGCTGTTATGTTACTACTTGTGTTTGTTATTCATTGTTTTTTGGCGTTGAGGGGTGGATCCAGCTTCTTAGTTGAGGGGAGGGGAGTTTTGTCGACCGGGACTGGAAAGGCGCGTTGTTTTTCTTGGATCGCAAGATGTGGTGCGTTTTTTATGGGACTGGGGCATGCGAGGAGGAGCGTTAATGACGTGGTACTTATTAGCAGGCGGGGTAGTGCGCGTAGGAAGAGATGTTGTTTGTAAGAACAAATCGCTGTTAAACAGTCTTTGGGTAGCATATATCATTGAACTTGAATGTATTTACCTTTGATGCCACCAGCTTGGGCACAGCGGGGGAACGGCCTACCAATTTCGTCTGGTCCTCCCATGTTTCTTAATACAATTGTGTCATAGTAACCCAGCACGAAACAAAACTGTTGAAGGCTGCCCCCACCGCCATTCGTGAGATATGGTGCAACCCCTACTTGATGTCGATTAACGACAGGCTGCCTTTGAGATAAAACATGTCTTTCAAAAAGGTTGCGGCTTTACTGACTTATCAGAGAATATAATGTAAGAGGAGACATTGAAAAAGGACGTCTGTGACAACAAATAGTTAAAATGTCAGCAGGCTTATAAAGGCGTTTAAAACTTAGACAATTGATAAATTACTATGTATGTTAAGGAATGAGTACGAGTACTCATACTTGATAAGCTTGCTGACACCTTTTTTATCCTGCTGACGCCCTATAAGCCTGCTGACATTTTTATTTATTGTTGTCATAGACATTAATTTTCGATATCTCCATGTATATTATTTTCTCTGATAAGTCAGTAAAGCCGCAACTTTTATGAAAGACATGTTTTATTCTCAACGGCGGCGTGCCGTTAATCGACATCAAGCAGGGGTTGCACCATAGCTCACAATTGGCGGTAGGGGGCAGCTTTCAACATTTTTTTTCGTGCTTGGTTACTATGACAAAACTGTATTAAAAAGATGGGAGGAGCAGAAGAAATTGGTAGGCCGTTCCCCCGCTGTGTCCAAGCCCGTGGCATCAAAGGTGAATACATTCAAGTTCAAGAATATATGCTACCCAAGGACCGTTTAACAACGATTTGTTCTAACAAACAACATCTCTTCTATGCGCACTACCCCGCTTGCTAATACAAAACACGTCATTAACACTCCTTCTCGCCTGCTCAGGTCCGATAAAAAACGCATTACGCACCACATCTTGCGATCCTTGAAAAAAACATGCCTTTCCCAGTCCCGGTCTACAAAACTCCCCTTCCCTCAACCAAGAAGCTGGATCCACCCCTCAACGCCCAAAAAATACATATTAAATAACAAATACAAGTAGTGACATAACAACCACTGTGACTCTTTTTTCGTTTGCCAGGTGGATAGCAACTCATAAAAGCTGGGTGTGACGCACGGACGTTCAGAGGGCCGCTACTCCCGAAATAAGATCGTCCCTTGCAATGTCAAGCACATCACAGTCGAGGATGTCCCAGATGAGGAAATGTCACTGAAAGAGACGGCAAGGGCTCAGTCCGGTGGCATTGGCAGTTTTTTAGTGCACCTGTTCCAAGGCCTGCACCAAACGCTGCAAGTGTGTAAATAACGTGCTCTCCTGCTTAAGCAAATGCCATCACAGCCTGAGCTGCAATAATACATGACATGTTATCAACTTGTCTTATTTCTATAAGGAATGTTTATACATACCAAGCATTCAGAGGTCTTCCCTATTTTGAAATTTCAGTACGTTTGCAACTGTACTAGTATTGATGCAAACAAACTGGACAGCCCAGTATGTATAATGCAACTATACTGACCGGTCAGTACAGTTGCATCCGTCGTAGGACGTTTACAACTGTACTAGTACGTATACATCTATACTGACCCACCAGGACGTTTGCATCAACACTAGTTTGTTTGCATCTACACTGATTTCTTATACGTACTGTAACAGATATATGGGCAGACAGCATAATCAAAGACCAACAACTTGACGCTAACAAAATCGTTTTTTTCCGTAACTTTATTACGACGGCATGAGCAAAATCGTTATTTTTGAATGTGGTCGATTTTGAGTCATTCACTTTACCTGTAAGGTCACCCGTTGACCTGCAACCAAACAATGATATACCATCAGATTCCCCACATAACAGGCAACATGCTGCAATTTTGTTATCGCGTTTCTCTATGTTGCTTGGTTTGGAAGTTAACAGGGAGCGCCTCTCAGGCCCCCCTGTAGGGCGAAAGTGAAAAACGCTCCCGTTGGGCGATGGTTGATGTAATTATAAAAGTTCGATATTGATCCTTTAGTAGCTGTGGTCATGTCACGACCGCAAACTTTTTGGAGATGGGGTCACTTAACCTGACTTGGTGACCTGACCTAATCCGACACAAAACTTAAAATTTCGCAAAATGTGCGAGAAGGATCAGTGGTAAGTTATGCCAAATTTAGCGGCGCTACACGCCGCCGTTTTTGTTATTTTGATCAAACAGGAGGGGGTGTTCAAACATCTTCCCAGAGGGGCGCGGGTTAAAATCCCACCGGTGAACATTTGATGTGGAGAAAGGTACTGCAAGTTTCAGATAAGTATATTAAACGGTATGTAAGTTAACGCAAATATTCGACAGGGGGCACTATGTCCCCCGGCACGTTTAAGCGCGGGTGAACCCTCGTCCGGGTAGCGGGGGATGTACGCCACCCCTCGGTTTTTCACAAATCACTCACGTAGTTTGTACCCGAGCGCAATGAAACTTTCAGTACCCTACTTTTGAACAATGTTACACATACCCTCAAAGTTTAGAACTTGCAACTGTCATGGACCGTGACCTATGACCTGATTATCAAGGTCATGTCAGGCGAAACTTCTGTCTCGTAGTACACCCATGCTGCTAATATTGTTTTGTGTGGACAGGAGAGTTCCATATAATTTCGTGGACGTGAACGCTTTTCCACATAGCTCATCACCACCTAACAGGATATGTTACATATTACTACGACAAGTCGAGACATGTCTGGGCCACACTCTGATGGTTGCAAAATGCAAAA
>VOPJ01009407.1:0-13428 GCA_014673585.1 Semibalanus balanoides
CCCCCTGCCCCTTAACCCCAGACCATCTTGTTTATGAAATCTTCCTTACAGCATGAATAAGTTGGCCTATGTATTTATGCCTAGTCTATGAATATTAATCTAGGCTTTGTCAGAAATATAATACTGAAATACTGCTGTGATTTGCCAATTTGTCTAAACAATGCTTATGATTTTTTGTGATGTAGCTTTGGTTTTAATGGTACATTTTTCTGTGTCATAATGCTCTGTTATATTAATGACCTCAAGAACACAATGCTTATTTGTCTTTTAGGGACCTCAGTAATACCTTTAGCTAGGGAGGTGAATCAGTTGAATTGTTCCATATGGTAGATCCAGAGCGTGTGAATAATCTGTTGCCAAGACTTTAAAGTCTGCAAATTGCCATTTTCTTAGAGTATTTCTATTGTGTATAGTGAAGGTGGTGGGTGTTTAGACGAGACTATTTGAGTGGATATGTAGAAAACCCCAGAAGGTGAATTGGAGGGAGAGTAGAGACAGGAGAGAAGGCAGAATGGGATGGGCTTAGGGTGTGGAGAGTGTGGTTGTTACGTTGTTTAAATGGACGATGTCCCAACACTTTACATAAGATCTTGAGTTGAGGTAATGCCATTCTGCGTGCTTGGTTGTCGTGCAGCCCTTCAGAGTTTTTTACATATAGAGATAGTTGAGCTTTTCCGTGAGAACAAATTTCATAATCTGGGGGAGCTGCAGGTGTTCAGCAGCATTCACTTCATATTTTGCACCACAAACAACGTACATTTGACACATTTTTTGAAGGTGGGACAGTCCCTTTAATATCACCCTTAATTTGTACTGCAGCATCATTTTAATGCAAAAGATCATTGTATTTTACCAAGTAATAACGTATAAAATCACTGTTAATAGAACATCCTTCTTGCATCCTTAGGGTTTGTAATACCCTGCTACCATTATTGTTGGGTAGGCCAGATCTATTGGCAGTAATTTGTTTGCGCCTCTTCCTGAGAGCAGTGCTTCTGTTAGTACTTAATGCCATGGATGGTGTAGCATTGGCATGGAACAGCATGTGTATGATAAGGCTTTTCATATATGTGATTTTAATTTCCTTAAGAAGTATGCTCCTTAAATAGAACGATCAATAGATACACCTTATCAATATACCCTCACCTTACTGTTTCTCACCTTCACCGTACAAACGGGGGGGGGGGGGGCTGCCTGACAGCCCCCAGTTTACTTCAAAACCAAGCAACATAGATCAATGCAGTAAAAACCAGCATGTTGCCTGTCATGTGAAGAATCTAACAGTATTGCACTTTTTAGGTTTTAGGTCAATGGTTGACCTTCCAAGTCAAGTGAATGACATAAGATCTACCACATTAAAATAATTTAAAAATGTTCCGTCTTGTCATTATTAAAGTTATGAAAATAAAATGATTTGGTTACCGTCAAGTTGTTGGTTGTTGAATTAATTATCTGACCATATATTAATTTTTTGGTCTGGGTTAGTTGATAACCTCTTAGGTCATGGAAATCGTCACCATACACTATAATTTTATTAGCATTATCAACCTTAACTCAATCATGTCCAGAAAAGCAATCATAAAACCTCAAAATTAGAAATTGATAAATGCAATTAAAAAGGCATGATCCTAGACCAGTTTTGTGTCTCAAAAACACAAAAAAGTATTTATTTTGTTATTATCTGGCACAAAGTCCAAAAAAAAAAACATTGATAAAGTTGGTGTCAAGACAGTTTTTCTTTCACTAGGGAAGCCATTACTCGGTCATTCATTTTAATTTAATATTAATTTTTATTATATTTTGTTTTTGAAATTGGTTTTAGGTATTGTTTTTGTGATTCTCTTGCATTTTTCTTGCATATTTCCATTTTTTATTTTATTCCCTTCTTTGCCTATATTCTATTTTTTTATTTATTCTTTGCTCTTGCATATATTCTATTATTTATTCTTTAATTACCTTTTGAAAGTTCTGATTTTGTAGTGATGTTTAACAAAAGAGAAAACGCACTTTTTGGAGGTAAAAAAAGGTTTTGAAATCTCGAAATTACCATTTGAAAGAGAATGTAATTTTATGCCATTTCCATTTTCTGTTCTCTGTTTGCAATTTGATGCAAAACTATATTTTCTACTATTTTTCAAATATTTTCTACCAACATTACATCACTAAAACAGCATCTACCTAACAATTTGACTTATTTGAATACAAATTTGAAAGGATACATGCAATTGTTGTTACCTCAGCTACTGAAAATTTAAGCATGATGTGTTGCATGTGTAAA
Source organism: Semibalanus balanoides (assembly GCA_014673585.1). Classification (NCBI taxonomy): domain Eukaryota; kingdom Metazoa; phylum Arthropoda; class Thecostraca; order Balanomorpha; family Balanidae; genus Semibalanus; species Semibalanus balanoides. The sequence continues at coordinate 2,279 of VOPJ01009407.1, forward strand.
GAGATATTCTTGCAAAACCTGGGGGGGCATCAGGCCCCCTTGTAAGGTGAAGGTTAAACCTGTGGTGCCTACTCTTCTTTCAAAGCTGACTTGGCTGCTGTATTCATTTATTAGCTGGCCATGGCTTTAACATTGCATAATATTGCACAGTATTATATTGCACAATATTATGTATTTTTATTCTGGCATGTTTCTTATCAATGTCTATTTCCTTCTATTCCCTGTGGTCTTTGTTGACAATATGTTATGAACATGTTTGTCTGGCTTTATTATTTGGTCACTTCCCATTTTTCATTTTCCTGGTGCTCCTGTACCAACTTGTAGTCTACACTATTACAGGGTATGAAATGTTTATGGTTGAATTACTATCTGCAATTTCCTTATTTTAGTTAACTGTCATCGCATAGCCTCATCATGATTGTATTGGAGTTGTTTACTTTTCCTTACATCCAGAAAAGTATATACTGGGCTTTAGATGACCCAAATTTTTGTTTATTTTATGCAGAGTCCAACTACAAGTTCATGCACAAATTTTGCACTTAAGTTTTTTTAGTGTGCTGACATCAAATCTGACGATACTAACTTATGTCTCTAATCAACCATCAAATCATCCTAACTGACAAAGCTCTGCCACTACTCTATATTTGGTGCTATGGTTAGGTTAGGGTTATAGGCAAGGATGGGCCAGTATTTCAGGCCACACCAGTTATTTCCTATCCTCCTGTCAATGGTTAGATCTTTCCTCAATAAAAATGCACCATTCCTTAGTATACCAGATCCATTTATACTCTAACCCTTTTGGGTGGATCAAACATTCCTGATCAATTTGTTGTGCATTGACACCAACAGCTTTGTTGATGCTAAATCTGTTTGCATTTTGTTGTGATGCCTGGCCCATGCTTTCATTATCCAGACAGCATCCATTGGGGCTAGTTGAGAGGTGGTCAGCTTGATACATGCTGGCTGCTAGTGGATGTGGATACCATGTGGACACCATGCAGATACCATGTGACTTGTGTATACCATCAGATACCATGTGGATGGATAGCTGTGTGACCTGGCTAAATGGAAACAAATGATTTATGTTTTGGGTATCAGAGTGGAAAATTGGAGCCCAAAAAGACTAGGAGTGGAACATTAGGTGAAAACAAAATCTACAAATTTTGTTGTGATGCTTAACTCAACTAATATAGCTGAAAGACTTCTTTAAAAGTTTGTACATGTTTCCAAATTCCATGTTTCCCATGGAGTGTAAAATTCATTAAAAAAAAATGGGAGTGAAAGTGGAAAATTATTGGCATCTGGGTGTCGCTCTCCACCCAAATCTACTAAACCTTTGACACTGATGTGGGCATACAGCAGTGTCAAATGGTAAAAATAAATGGCTATAACTTGCACCACAATTCTCTTCAGCAACTGCCCTGCATCTTCCCCGCCCCCCTCTACACACCCGCTCGACAGCCAGGCCGCCGATTGTGTGAAAGAACACACACATGCACGGCTCACATTGACCACTCCTCCCTCCTCCCGCAGACAAGTCCCTGATCATGTGGAAGCTGACCCGGGACGAGCACTGCTACGGCATGCCGCAGAAGCGCCTGCAGGGCCACAGCCACTTCATCACCGACGTGGTGATGTCGTCTGACGGCAACTACGCGCTGTCCGGCTCCTGGGACAAGACCCTGCGTCTGTGGGACCTGCAGAGTGGACTCACCACCCGCAGGTACGGTACCGGGGCGAGCCGCGACGGCGGGGTCACTAGTCCGGGCGATGAAATAGTTGTGGTGCGGCCCGGCCCCAGAAGCCAGTGTTGTCCAATTTACGAATGGTTGAATGTGTTATAGTGGTGTGACAGAAGTGCTCGCCATACGACTAAGACAGAAAAAACAGATCACTAAAACAGATCAGACTATAAGGTACACAAATTGTTTTCTCTCAGTTCTTGTTCCAGTTGTATCCTGAATTGTTGGAGGTTTGAGGGTTGATATTAGTTGCAAAATTTTGCATGGTAAGACAAGACTTGTATAGTTTGTTAAACATCCCACAGTCGACTGCTGGGCGTGGTTTTGGTTTGCTCAGCAGCCAGAAGTAGAACAGGGAATTTCAAAACTGCTGCTGGCTTGCTTACTAACTAACTTACTTACTACTACTAACGATGTTTCGATCTGGGCGCCATATGACCATGGCTGTAGCTGGCGTTGATAAGCCCTTATTATCATGATCCTTTGATCAGTTTTTAGCTAGAAAGTTGATAGTTTTTTCAGAAGTGTATTGTTTGCACCATTGTAGACAGATTCATTGACTTTGTAAATGAATTTGGTGGAAAATGGTGCCACAACATAATTCATGGCTCCAAAGCAGGTATACTACATTGTTTACTTGCCTGTTAGCCGTGATACAACTACAAGAAGCGTGATGAGTTAAGCTGGTGATTACACGGGTAAGGCATCACTGCCGTGCAATGGAAAAACCCATCACGTGGCTCATTTTTGACCCAGGTGTGATGGGTTTTTCCTTTGCGCGGCAGATCACTACCAAACATAACATTTTTTTTTTTTACAAACTTGGGAAATTTGTGTGTTGATTCCATAAAAGTGATGCATACACTGGGTATTGTTCTCTAAGTGCTAAATCCATATAATGCCATCCTTTGTTTTACTATATGAGTTGATTAAGGATATGCTCATTTTCCAGTCACCAGTGGAACAAGCCACACTTAAAAACTGTTGCCATATTCTACCCTCCACCTTCATTCCACTAACGTCCATGTCTCTCCCTACCCGCAGGTTCGAGGGCCACACCAAGGACGTGCTGTCGGTCGCCTTCTCGGCGGACAACCGTCAGATCATCTCTGGCTCGCGCGACAAGACGGTCAAGCTGTGGAACACGCTGGCCGACTGCAAGTACACGATCCAGGATGATGGCCACTCGGACTGGGTCAGCTGCGTCCGCTTCAGCCCCAGCACCAGCAACCCGCTGATCGTCAGCGCTGGCTGGGACAAGATGGTCAAGGTCAGTGGCAGGGGTGTGGGTCATCGAGGGGGGACAACGACAACATGGTGTACGGCATAGTGATGCCATAGCGATGCCATAGCGATGCCATAGCGATGCCATAGCGATGCCATAGCGATGCCATAGCGATGCCATAGCGATGCCATAGCTCCGGAGCTTGCCACTGGTCTGACTGCTTGGTTAGCTATGCGACTCATATTCAACATCAAGATTACTCTCATTGCTGTTATCTCACTTCAATTTAAAAACGTTGCCTGATAGGTAATGCTATGTTTGCACCCATGTAGACAGATTCATTGCTTCTGTAAATGAATTTGGTGGATATTGGTGCTAAAGCAACATGCGTGGCTCCAAGGCCTGTAGACTGTTCCATAAGTTTGCTGGCCTGTTAGCTATGCGATAAATGTGTTTCTGTTGATAAACGTGGGTCTGTGTATCCAACACAACGCATAGCCGAATGACTGACGCTCGTCTTGTCCTCGCAGGTGTGGAACCTGGCCAACTGCAAGCTGAAGACCAACCACGGCGGCCACCACGGCTACCTGAACACCATCACCATCTCGCCCGACGGCTCCCTGTGTGCCTCCGGCGGCAAGGTACGGCAGCCGCGGTTACACGCGGGGGAGAGAGAACGGAAGCAGGGGTGGGCGCCGAGGGTCGTCTGCCCAGGGGTGGGTCTCGTGAGGGAGGGCAGCGCCGAAGTATGGCCACTACTGCTGCAGCTGGTTGATGACTTGATACATTTTTTGACAAACTGAAGTTCAGGCGATTTATTGGGGTTTTGCTGTCCAGTAGTTGCGATATGGTTCCAGTCATGTATTTGCATCAGTTGTAATCCAAGCAATGACAGTACAGCAATTTTGTAATTTCATTATGCATGTTATGTGCCTGTACAGGAGAGTAAAACTTCATATGTGGAGAGTATATATACAGACAGATATGTTGTGTGTGTGTGTATATATATAATGTCTCAAATTTGTTAGAGAAAAGTATTTGACTTGGAAAGTAAAAATTCCTGATTGCTGACTAGTAATAGGTATTAAATGTTTTGAGGAAAGTGAATAATATTTTAACTGCTATATTTGGTAAGATCAGGTAAAAAAGAGCACATTTTCAGAAAAAAATGTGAACAAAGTTCTTTGGAAACAAAGTCAGAAAATGGTTCATTTTCAAAGGCTGGTTGTCAAACTTAATTTCAAAACCTTGCTAGATGGATAATGTTATTCTTGCGCCATTTTTTTCGCTCATAATTTTTAAAAAAATGATAGTTAACTATGTTTGTCTTTGTCAATGTGTGTACAATAGTTTCCTCCTTTGTTGTGTGTAATAATAAACATTTTTAAAGATAATGGGAGATACTGAATGTTTCATGTTGAATAAATTATTTTTGTGATTAAAATATTAATATTTCTTATGTCATTTATTCAAATCGGTGCACCAATGTAGACAGATTCATTGATTCTGTAAATGAATTTGGTGGATATTGGTGCTAGAACAACGAATAGCTCCAAGGCCTGTAGACTTCCATAAGTTTACTGGCCTGTTAGCTATGCGATAAATGGGTTTCTGGTATATGAAGATTTTGTATTGAATTGTTCCATCGCCGTATTCCAGGTTGCAGCACGATCTCAATTTTGAATAACCTCTTTCATTAAGTCTTTCACTTGACGGTCAAAAGTTAGCCATGTAGTCGCTATCGTTGTTTGTTTGGCTGCCATCCCTTCGGATGCAACTGCCCCCCGCTGACCGCTGTTGGTGTCTCCCTGTGCAGGACGCGCGCGCCATGCTGTGGGACCTGAATGACGGCAAGCACCTGTACACGCTGGACCACACCGAGCCCATCAACGCGCTGGTGTTCTCACCCAACCGCTACTGGCTGTGCGCCGCCACCGGACCCTCCGTCAGGATCTGGGTACGTACACATCCCTGATCTCCCTGTCTTCTGGGCCCTGGTTTCACTTGCTGAAGCCCATTATTCATATTTTGTATTATATATTTAGAAAAGGTTAGTTGTTCACATCGGTGCACCCCTGTAGACAGATTCATTGCTTCTGTTGATAAATTTGGTGGAAAGTGGTGCTAGAGCAACGAATAGCTCCAAGGCCTGTAGACTGTTCCATAAGTTTGCCGGCCTGTTAGCTATACGATAAATGGGTTTCTGGTATATGAAGATTTTATATTGAATTGTTTCATCGCCGTTATTGCATCATGATCTCAATGGACTGTTTCATTCGGTTTGCCAATCGGTCTGTCTTCATTTGTTGTATGGGTTGTGCACAATATGGTTCATATTGTCCACTCTGTATGCTATTTTGCTATACAAGGATGCCCTGCCATGTGTGCTATATTATGTATGAATGGATGTTTCTGCATCACTAAGAACGACGTACATTCATTCTCTGGTGAAAATATCATGGGACCTGAAGTCCAAGTCCTGATCTGATGCTGACCATGATGTTCACAGCCCTCGTTGAGGGACCTGTAGAGTAAACCGATGCTGTCGCGGAACTTGTGACCTGACCCCGGCGTCTTCTCTTCCCGCAGGATCTGGAAGGCAAGCAGATGGTGGAGGAGCTGAAGCCGGAGGTTGTGAACCGCTCGGCCAAGGGCGACCTGCCGCAGTGCCTGTCGCTGGCCTGGTCGGGCGACGGACAGACGCTGTTCGCCGGCTACTCTGACAACAAGATCCGCGTCTGGCAGGTGTCCATCACCTCCCGGTAGACGCGCCGGAGAGACCACCGACCCCACCACCCCGGGGAGGGAACCCAGACACTGTGACGTCCGGGCCGCTGCCCAGAGAACTATCAATACACGGACACCAGACACAGAAAGGGAGACGTTCACTGCGTAGGCGGACGCACGGCGGGCCTCGACCGGCGGTATTCATATTAGTGGGCGCCAGATAGCTGAGGCGTTCGGCGCCCGTAAACTCCAAATTATCGTCTGAATTAGTAGAAACGCAGAAATTGCTGTAGTCGCAGCTGCGCCACGCGCTCCAAATTAGTGCGCTGATATCGTTAGCGTAAGCCGTTTGCGGCAGAGATGCAGGCCCATTAGCGTCACCCACAGGCTGGCATACCAATGCAGCACACGTGACTGTGTCGCAGGCACGGAGAGGCTTTATATTCACTGATATGTTCTCGTAATACCGGCGACCGGGTTAATTTCCAATACCGGCGACCGGGGAGATTCGAGCTCAGCGGAGAGCGAGCACGCACTGCTGGGGCGTGTCACGTGACGCGCCACCAGCGCACTCTAGCGGCGGGTCCAGTAACCACGGTTGTGGAAATGCTCGTGCTCTTTTTGCATTTGTCGGCATTTTTGCTCGTCATGGTTGTGTTTCGTAAAATTCACTGCGCTCTCTGACGTGCCATCCGATGCCGTACACACTGCAATTAAATCCCTGTCCATCTTTGTCTTCATTTAGTGAAGCTCTTGCGTCCCACTCGCTGCAGCGTTGTGCCGTTTTTCCGGCCTTGCTAGCGCGTCGTCCAGGCTCGCCGGCCGTCCGCCTCATTTTTCTGTTGTTTTTATCTGAACGAGGCGCGGATGATGACCAGGGACTGAAAGACGCGGCGTGAAATCGACGCACTCGCAGGTGAGTCCACGCTCCGCTACCTACCTACTCTCTTCCTAATCTACCGCTACCTTCTCTCTTCTTCGGACTTATGGTCCTCTGTGTCATTCCTGTCCTCAAAACCCTGTTAAATCAGTGTTTTCTGCGTCTTGAACGGCCTGAAGTCCTCAGTCATTCTTATTTTCATCGTCCTTGAATCAACTGTAGGGACTGCTTCCTTGTAATACTTCCTTCGTGTTTACTTGGTGCATGGCCGCAATGTGGGTGGCCTTGTGTGTATACGCAACCTAAGTGTGACGTCATACAAGTAGCATGGCATACTCAGCTGACGACGTAGTCAGGAAAGTTGCTGACAATTATGACGTATGAGAATCATTCTAACACGAATTACGAAAAAGCGTTAGCTTTAAGTCTTCTTAAATAAATGATAAAAAATAGCCTGATCCATTTCGTAGCCTCTCAATGCTAAGCTGAACTTCTTTAACGGGCAAAGGCTTACTTTTTGTGTCTATGGCCCTTTAACAACTACGCAGTACAGCTGAGTATGCCACGCCGTCAGCTGATTATATCAAATGACGTCACGACTTAGGTTGCGTATTGTCACCCTCGCCAGGTCATGGCTACCGTGGCCTCATTCCTTTCAGATCCATTTGAGTTTCCTTATGTTGGCTTTTATGTCACATCAGGACCATGTGCGAGCTTTCTGCATCCGTTTCTGGCTTACTTTCGTCGGTTGTCGATGGGTTTGAACAGATTCCGGGAACACCTTGCGGCCTTGCCGATGGGTTTGAACAGATTCCGGGAACACCTTGCGGCCTTGCCGATAGATGGCGTCGGTCACATCCGCTGCCGGTTCTCATTACGTCACGTCCGCTGCCGGCTATCGGCCAATCAGCGTGTAGCGTCGGTTGGCAGTTCGCCGGTCGGACGCCGCTTTCGTTCTCATTTCTTCCTGTGGTGTCGTCCGGGGTGCCCGACAGCGGAGAGACTGGTGAGCCACGTGGTGGGTCTGAAGTCCATTGCTCGGACTACTACTCCACATCTTTACTAAATATCAACAGTGGATAGAAGCTGACTATAGTTGATAGAAGTGGAGAAGTTGATAGTCCTTACTGGCTATATCCCGTTGGGGTGACTTTCTTTGCTCTCTTGCATACGAATCTTCTGCTCATGGCATTACTCTTGAATTGTAGACCTATTGGAAGCTGCTTGTTTGCGTAGGTCGTTATATTGTTGGTCTGTATTTTGTTTAATAAGCTTCTTTTAGTGGTACACTTTTGAATGTTGTGTGAGTAGGAGTTTACAAGTCCATTAACGACTTGTAATTAAGGGAATGATTTAGCAATAATTTCAGTAGTAAAATAGCTGAGGGATGTATATTCTGCCTTTGTATGTATCATGTCTGAAGGCTTATTGGAAGAGGATTGCTTAGAGTGTGTTATCTTGCTGTTACCCTTCAAAATTACACCAATATATACTGAGGAAATTTGAAAGGTTGCTTCATGCACTTACTTAGCTACAGTACTTGGCTGTCAGTTGTAATGGTCAAAGAAAGTAAAAAATATCCAAAAATTGGTTAAATTGTATGTCAGGTTGAAAGACAGTATGGAGTTCTACAGAAAATAATGTTAATGGAAGTAAAGTTCTATCAACTTGGGCAACTCTGTTAATTGTTGATGGTTTATGCTGGGGCTCTATAATTGTTTGGCCTTTTATGCCAAAATCAGTAGTTTTCTTAATGGCTAAGGTTCCAATTGCACTCTAATAGCAATATGGTAAATATGTTATGTACTTGATATTATCAGAAAACATTTGTATGCAATATAAGTTGCATGCTGTGATCATGGAGTTGATGCCAAGCTATTAATGGATGTAGTTGTTTATAATATATATATATATATATATATATATATATATATATATATATATATATATATAACCATGTGGGCTAGCCCATCTTTCCCATATATTTTTAGAAGAATATATGCACAGTTACTATGTGAACCAGAACACTTACTCCTCAAATCCTTATCACACAATATTGGTATGTCCATGCTCATGTGCTCCTACTGTGCTACCTAAATCTCAATGGGGCCCTTACCTTTCCTATGCCCATGTTGCATGAACATATCCTAGTCATGTGGTAGCCACATGGGTGTGGGTCTTGATGTATTATATTCTAATTGACCATCAATGCCACCCAAACAAGATATCTGAAATACTGAAAATTTAGTCATGGTCATGATATAAAACTGCCATTCTCCTGTGGATTGGGTTTAATTTTTTTTTTTTTTGTCAGTAGACCTGGTTGACAGCTTGTGTGTACAATGAAGTGATGGTGTCTGTGTGTGTTCTTAGTGGGAAATATATTGTGTAAAATTAGTGACACTGTGGCTTTGCAGGTTGTTCCTGAGATGGATGCCAACTGCCCAGACACTCAGCAAGGTATGTACTGATTTGCTGGTGTTTATTCTTTGCAATATTTTCCTGGTCATGATGTCTGATTAGAGTTTCTGATACCAAATGAAGATAACTTCAACTGAACAATGGCTCCTGCAGACTTATTTCTCATTAATTGTGTTCAGTTTGTGAAAGATCCTTAATTTCCAGGGATGAATTGCTGCCAGGGGACTCTGGAGCCAGCTGACATGCACAGGTAAGAACTCTAAACATTGTATTATGAACCATTGATACATCTCTGTAACTAGGGACAAGATTAAGCGCACTGTTGTACAGATGTATTGTACATGTACATGATGTATTATTCTGACACCTCTTCTGAAGCTAATGCTGAAACTGCTGGATAGCATCAACTGATCTAGCATGTAATTTTTTATCAGATTCTTTTGCAGTATAGTGCATAACTCAAATGTCCATGCTTGCAGATGGGGAAAACAATCCTCATTAAAACTGCAAGAGACACTATTATGGATTTGTCCTGTCCTAAGAGGAACTGCTACATGACTTAACAAGTGAGTTTTGAGCTGAAAAGTGTACACATTGTGTATGGGGCAGTTTGCACGAGTTTCATGTTGTGCTTACTCGTATAAAAATAATGATCCTGTGCAAATTATTAAACATGACATGATGGTATTTCTGACACCTCTTCTGAGCACCTTGCTGAAAAGGCTTGATAGCACACACTGATGTTACAACACTGAGTAATGATCCTGTGTGTTTTACTATTGTGGCTTATATGTTCAATTGTCCACAGGAACCTAGGAATACAAATTTCCAAGATGATTCTGGCTGATCCAATTTGCATTGATTCAGGTAAGGAACACTGCTGTTTAATCTTAACTTGTGATACATGATGAGATGAAATATTCTGCATAGGTAGCTTCCAGTTGCCAATGTTGCATCTTGATAGTAGAACTGACATTTTTGTTCATTATACTATTGTTTGAAGTGTTAGTTAGTGCTAACATTCGATGTTTCCTTCACAGGGTCACTGCACCATGACTTGTTCTGCTGGATACACACTGCTGCTGTTAGCTAAAAGGTGAGCATAATGCTGCTACTATACTAGCATACTTCAATAGTCACACTGATGAAAATCTGTGGGAATCTCTTTGATCATGTATGAAAACTCATAAACACACCTGACTTGTATCTGCTTTTCAATGGATTTTTCATCTAAAACTTTTCTGACAATTATTTTCCTTTTCAGCACTGCTTTTGCCACAATGACATGCATCTCAGCTTTTGGATGTATGAAAAGGTGAGTCTTGTGGCTATGTGTATTGCAAATACATTAGGTTTGTGCTATTTATGGTGATGATTAGATTGGTCTTTCTGAACTACTTTGTAGTTCTGCTGTTGCTTATTCTCATCTGAACTGCTAAATTCCCATTGTTTTTGGTGTCTGCTGTATGGTATCTAATGCAGTCTGCTCTGTTCCAGTTGATGGGCATTTTCGTTTGTAGCAACACATGTGGCTGCTCAAAGTGGCGGAGGATCCTGACTTCCATGGTAAGAACATTTATATATATGTTGCTTTAAAAAATTAAGTTTCTCCGTTTTGTGATGACTTCCTGTCGATGTCTGATCTAAATGAAGACAACCACAGAGACTGATTTATTATGTTGTGTGTAGATGTATTTTAAGATAATTTCTATTTGCTAATGTCTTTCTCTTTGTATTCCAGGTATCTCCACAAACTGCCTTCAAGCTCTTGCCAGACTCGGCTTAGATACAGGTTAGTTGTTCTCGACAGTCAATGGGTCTGCCCTCTGCGTTTTTGTACTTTGGCTGTTCTTCTTTTCATCGATGTGCGCAGACTCTCCTTCGTCGGTCTGCGCGGTGGCCCCGGAGCTGTATTCCAATGCAGTATGTTTCTTATGCCACAGTCATCGTACATCAGCTCTGTCCCCGGGCTGGGAGACTCCGATCCGGTGGTGGGCAGTCGGTACGGCATTCTCCGTGTCCTCGCTTGTAGTGCCCGCCACCAGGACAGTCGAGAAAGACCATGCGAGCCACAGATATTTCATGGTAGCTAATAATATTGTTTTTATGCACGTTTCTGACTTTTTTTTGCTTATAACCAGGATTTTGTATTGTT
>VOPJ01009408.1:0-32493 GCA_014673585.1 Semibalanus balanoides
AAATGCCACTCACTGAGGCTGAGCGCTATTTGCCTCCCCTCCCCGTGCACGTCATTCTTTATTGCAGAGCGACTTATATAGTCTTCCATCAGTATGTATACAACCACCAAACTTTCAGTATTTACCTTGTCTCATTAAAAATCGTAGAGTGATGAAAAGCAAAGGTCTTCTGAGATTCAAATATATTTCCACTGGGGCCTCGCTCGGAAATGTACGTGCCGGCCTGTTTATGTTTCCGGATGTTGTGATGTGTGATTGTGTATTGTGTATGTGTGTTCAGACGAGTTTTGGTAGCCTCTACAGGTCGAACGATTGGCACCAGTGATTATAAAATTCGCAGGAGACGCATATTCTTACTAGATATATGTTATTTCAAATATTTGACCCGGAGGATTACAAATTGCATCCCTAGGGGGTCAAAAAGCACAATTTTTATCCTTATACCTACTTGGCAAAAAATGCTTGACCACCTGTTGTTTTTTAACTGATTTTTTTAACACTGATTTGTTTTCTTAGCCTTCTTTAAATTGTTTTTTTAAAAAATTATCGAGAGGCTGATATAAATTGGTCAAAATTGTTCCAAAAAGAAAGCAATTTTGACTAATTTCTATTCGTTTTTCGAGAAAATAAAACGGCTCATTTAAAGAAAGCTAATAAAACAAATCCGTGATTATAATTTTATTTTATTGTTAAAAGAAAATACAAAAATATTTGCTGAAAAAAATTGAGAAAAAAAAACATTTTGACAAAACTTATTTTAAAAACCCGCATTTTTGGTCCATTCTTCAATTATAAACTCATTAATTAAAAAAAAAAAACAATTAGGATATGGGCTAAAGTTGCACAAAACGAAAACCAACATGTTTTTCAGGACACGTATATTCGTACAACATTTAAGTGTTTTCAAATATTTGACCCCGATGCACTTCCGACAAGTATGTACACACATACCTTCAGGGCGCGAAAGGTTGTGCGGCTCTCATGTTGATGAGCGTGACGTATGACGGGTGGGTGTCTCCTACCGACAGGTACCTTCTGGCTGCGGAGAGTCGTGTGGGCTTTGGTGATCGTCGCCCACCTGGGTGTGCTGGGTTCCCTGCTGCAGGGCTGTGTAGAGCGCGTGGCGGACGGCGGCACCGTGCGCACCAGGTCCTGGCAGCTGGTCACAGAGATTCCACCGCCGGCCATCACCGTCTGCCACGGCAACGGCTTCAGGAAGAGCCAAGTACTGCGGCACACCCTGCAGAACACCACCTGGAGAGACTGGTACCAGCACACCTTCACCACCCTCAACTGGACCTCGTTTGACGGTCTGGGCGACTTCTACAACAAGACCGCGTACCGCTGGGGGGATATGGTAGCGAGGTGTAGCGTAGGGGACGTGCCTTGCAGCCAGATTGGAACGCTCCAGCAGCAGGCAACTCTGTCGCACGGCGTCTGCACGACCCTCTTGGTGAATGTCTCCCTCAAGAAGCGGCTGACCTCGGGACAAATCTTTATTGTTCTGGCGGAAAACGAAACGCTGCCAGCCTTTGAGCATGCCGGTTGGAAGGTGTACTTCCACACACCGGACGCTGTCTTTCACGACATACTCAGACTCATCGACTTGACCAGCGAGGTTAAGATCATCAGGGGCCACCATCACATTGTGAAGCTCCGCAGGCAGACGAGGCTTCGGAAGCAGTCTGAGCACGGCTGTAGCCTGCAGACGACCTCCCACAACAGCTACGCACAGTGCCTGGCGACGTGTACGACTAGAGAGGCCCGCGACCGGTCCATCAACTGCTCCGTGCCGTGGATGGCGTCCCTGCTCCCAGGCACCGGCGGCCGCCAGCCATGTCGCTCACTGGAGGAGCTGGACGCAGCCGGCCTGCCGACGACGGACGACCTGCCGGAGGACTGGACCCGCTACTGCCCCTGCCGGCGACACTGCACGACCCACCAGTACCTAGTGTCGGCGCAGGACCGCTGGCGGCTGGATGAGACGACGCTGTTCATGACGAAGCCGTGGCTGAAGGACATCGACGGAGCTGCGCTCGAGGTGCATGTCTCCAACCTGCTGGAGAAGATGACTGAACGCGACGCCTACCCGCCCGGGCTGTTCCTGGCGGAGGTGGGCGGTAACCTGGGTCTGCTGCTCGGAGGGTCGCTGCTCACTCTCGTCGAGATGATCGACCTGGCCGTGGTCTGGCTGCTCCGCATGATGAGATCGGTGTCTGGACGTGTCAGGCAAGACTAGTAGATGGTGGCATGTATGTACAGTGTAGTGCAAATGTTCTGTCCATGCAAAAGTTATGTCTGCTGTCTCTGCCTCTGTCTGTCGGTGCTGCGCGCAGTGGAATCCAATGCAATTCCTATAGCCCTCTCCCCCGGTATCAGGGGCGAGGGCAAGAATAGTTTCAATAGATTTCACTGCATGTAGCACCGACAGACAGCACAGTTATACAGTTGACATCGAACTAAACGGGTGCGCTTAACCAAAGCATTTTAAGAATACTTTCTACGCTAGCTTCCGTCAGACGAAAACAAACATTGCCCCAGGGAAATGAAGGGTTTATTTGAATAGTGCACTGAAAGGACTGCTACCAGCCGTTTTCACGAAGGATTTATTCGCCGGGAACATCGTCATCGGGTGGTGTCTATGAAGTGGACAGAACATTTGCACTACACTGTACAGTAGCAAATAAATGGCAGGGGCAAGAGGCACACGCCCAAGCAAGCAAGACAAGACAAGATACTTGTGTTTTCTGTTGAAGAGGCTTTGCGTAAAGAGTGAACTCCAGGTAATATGTTCTTAACACGTCCCGATTCACTGTTTGTGACTTAACCCTCCGTTGCTGTGACCTTGTTTGAACTTCGAATACGCCTTCAGAAACCCGATAATTGCCCATCGCACGACCAACACTAGGAACTCTATGAGCTTTCATAAAAAGAGGTCAGGAACATTTTTGTCGTGTTTAACTTTGAAAATTTTCCACATTTTGCCCAAAGTCAGGGATTTAGCGACCCATATAAAAGCAAATGACTCTTTTTTAAATTTTGTTAAATGGCTGACATGATTTACGGTGGCCAACAGACGCAATACAATTATTTGTTTAAATTTGAAGTTATTTTTTAGTAATACGAGGGCCTGCATTTCTCGATGCACAACTAACACCGACGCCTCCCGCAAACGCCTCTCGCAAACGCCGCCCGCCAATGCCGCCCGCAAACGCCGCCCACAAACGCCGCCCGCAAACGCCGTCCACAAACGCCGCCCGCAAACCCCGCCCGCAAACCCCGCCCGCAAACCCCGCCGCAAACGCCGCCCAGAACGACGCCCGTCAACGCCGCCCGCAAAAGGCGCCCACAAACGCCATCCGCCAACTCCGCCCGCAAAGGCCGCCCACAAACGCCGCCCGCAAATGCCGCCAACAAACACCGCCCACAAACGCCGCCCACAATCACCATCCGCTAAAGCCAAATACCACAAACGCATAACGACGTAACAACGTATAAAAAAGATCATTCTTGATTATGAAATATGAATCATGATTTTATCGTGTATCATTTGATGATGGCAAATCAGCGTGTAATGTAAATAACGTGGCAAATACCACTATCACTTTTGTATGCATGATAATGTAACCAAAAGGCACAAATGGTAACCACAGATATTACGTTTGGCTGTCAGGTTAGGTATTTTTTACTGTCAAATTATACTCCTTATACCAATGTGTGTGCAGGGCAGCGTAGTGCTATCGATGAGTGGACATTGTAGGCGTAGGTCTGAGCTTTGTGTCGTTGTCCGTTTTTCGCTTCGACGTCCGGGTGCATAGAAAACCGGTTGACTAAGTCACCCAGCCTCCATGAAAAAATTGCATTTACAAAAGATCTCCCAGAGCAAAGTGCGGCCATAGTGTAAATACTTTAGTATTTACACTATGGTGCGACGTCATCCCGTCATGCGTTTGTAATACGAATTACTTGAAGCTGTGTTGTGGTCTTGACCAATATTTGGCGATGGCATTTTAATCGGCGAAAATATTCGCAATGTTAGCGTTAGCAGTCATTTACGTTTGTCTTCATCATAAGTTACCTATTAGCCAGAAGCGAAATATTTTGGGTGGATATTGGTCAGCAGGAACGGCGCTCTCAGTTTGTGTAAATTTGCCTGTCAAATTCGTTTTGCTTTTGGGTGTTACGGTGGTGTAAAGGATACAATTGTCGAAAAATATATAATTACAACTTGAGCGCCTTAACATTAGTCACACAGCTTTGTGTAACACATTTAATTTGAAGACGGTACATGTACCTGCAAAGTGGCGTTGGCAAAGTGGCCTCATACGTCCAACAGTTGCTGAGCACCGATATAAATTCAGAAAATGACCGTTTTATCATTTAAGTGGTCACATCTTTGCACGTGGCTCGCGCTCCGCTCTGAACGACATCTTATACGCCAGACCAATCGATTATCTATCACATGGTGTTGCTTGCATGCCGCTGCGACCCTTGGTCGTTTAGCTGGCGGCCCGGGAACGGCGCGGCGTTGGACTATTTTTGACCATTTCCGAATTTCGCGTTTTCCTGTTTAAACCACGGCACACGTTCGCACGTCCGACGCGCACATGGCGCACAACGAAACAATGGCTGAAATCCAAGTGCGACGACTTGCGACGCGGCGTGAAAATCTTGCCTCTAGGGGAATTACACAAATTTCGGCGCAGCAGCCCGCCGAAAAGCTTCGGACGATAACGCACGCACGGTCAAAATAATTTTTGATATAGTGATCATTTCCACGACAGATAGACCAAAAAAGTGACCGCAGTGAACTGGACAACATTTAGGTAATCTTCTATTTTTTGAAATTTGACTTTTGATTTTTTATGATGTTATAATTTTTCATTTTTGTGCCTATACTTCTTCCCCCTAAAAAATGTATATTTTTAGGGTTTATATTCAAGCTTTTCTATTTATCTCGAGATGTGTAAAAAATAAAAATGGTATTGTTCCGATTTTTTAAATACTTTCGTTTTTTCAGCAAAACAACATTTTAGGCATTGAGCTAGAATACGCTTAATTGCATGCATTGGGGGGTTGCGGGGCTAGGGACCGGGTCGTATCAGCCGCTCAGTTTGGGGCAGACAAAATGGCCTTCAGATACAAATATTTATTTGCAAAAAAAAAACAAAAAACATAAAAAATAGCAGCATGACGTCGAGAGCCGATGCCTGACATGCACCTGTTTCGGAGGAGGCCGTGTCATAACTGCAGGTACAACACAAACGGAAGGATGTATACAAAAACACTTAAGCATATACCACGTCACTAAATACCACGCAATGCATTAGCCTGAAAAAGTGAAATAGTCTGTCTGGGTCACCTTATGACCATAAATGACCTTGACTTCAGGTCAAATATTGCATTTGAACTAATCCGATCGCAATGGGTATGGTTCTAAGTGACTTAATGTCTGATGAGATAACTTTAAATCAAATTAAATGTTAGACCTCAAGTCAAGGTCATTTATGGTCATATGGTAACCCAGACAGGCTATATTTTAGATCGACGGCTACATCCCGACAGAACAAACACCCAGGGGTGGATCCAGGGAGGCAAGACAACAGGGCTGGCATCCCCACTGGAAAATGGCGCCCCACGCCGAAGGCGCAGGGGCACTATATTTACGCGGAAGGCGCAATCTGGGCGCCGGAGGCGCTCCCAAACTCATGGAGGGCCCCCAATTTTGGGGAGTGCACCCCGATGCCCAAAAAGCATCCCAAGCTTCAGAACTTCGGAAGGGCGCCCTCAAACCTGGAAGCGCGCCCTCGAACGCGATTAGGCATGCACACCGAATCTGAGTAGGACACCCAAATATGAGGAGGGTACCCCCAAATCCATGGAGAGCGCCCCCAATCCCATGGAGGGCGCTCCCAATTTCGGGGATGGAGCCCCAATGCTCGAAGAGACTCGGAAGTGCCGAGTGCGCCCTCAATTTCAAATCTCAATGAAATCGATATAGTATGTTGGGAATGTTGGAGTTTTATGGACGTACATAGCGTACCATTTTTGGTGTAAAACCGATGTTGGAAAAATCGTAGTACTTCGAATTTTAATGCAAATTGCAGATTTTTAACGTCAAAAGAAAGAAAATGACATTCTCCTCAAAATGGCTATCTCGGATTTGTGAAATGCTGGGTTTTAACCCAAAAAACAAACAACGCCTTTTTCAAAGAAAAAATACAAGGCGACCCCTCATTAGCCAAAAATGGCGCACCCGGGCCTGCAACCACTTCAATGTAAAAGCTGGATCCGCCACTGCAAACACCCCAAGGTTTTTGCTCCTCGCTTTCGAATTAGTTTTTGCCGCATTCGTGCCCCTTTTATATTTTAAGCTAACACTGAGCCTAAGTGACACTGCACTGATATCGCTGAACTGTTGGTTTAGTGATCTTGGTTTATAGAACATAATTTTATAAATCGAACCAATTTATACAGTTTATTCATTTATCCATTTATCCAGATTCACACTAAGCGTTGCACTTTGTTGTTTAAATATTCTAAAGGCCCCAGGAACTAGCTGGTAGCAAAAAGTAGGTAAACCCGTGATGGCTTACCACTACTAGAAGCATTTATAATATAATAATCGATACAATAATAAAGGATGAATAGGAGCGGCATAGCGGCCTGCTTAGCTCAGTCAGCAGGGGACGGTCTGCGGAGCTAAATAGGAGCGGCATAGTGGCCTGCTTAGCTCAGTCAGCAGGGGACGGTCTGCGGAGCTAAATAGGAGCGGCATAGCGGCCTGCTTAGCTCATCAGCAGGACGGTCTGCGAGCTACGTAGGAAGCTGCATAGCGGCCTGCTTAGCTCTCAGGCGGGCGCTTGCGAGCTAATAGGAGCGGCAAGCGGCCTGCTTGGCTCAGTCGGCAGGGGGACGTCTGAGAGCGTAAAAGAGCGGCATAGCGACCTGCTTAGCCAGTCAGGCAGGGACGGTCGCGGAGGCTAAATGGAGGGCGGCATAGGCGCCTGCTTAGGTCATGTCAGCAGGGCAGTCTGCAGAGCTAAATAGGAGCGCATAACGACCTGCTTAGCTCAGTCACAGGACGGTCTGCGGGACTAAATGAGGAGCGGCATAGCGGCCTGTTAGCTCAGTCAGCAGGACGGTCTGTGGAGCTAAATAGAGCGGGCATAGCGACACTGCTTACTCAGTCAGCCCCCAAAGGGGGGGACCCGGGGGGGGTTTGCTTGCCAGAAGCTAAAATTTAGGAGCGGCATAGCGCTGCTTAGCTCATCAGCAGGGACGGTCTGCCGGAGCTAAATAAGGCGGATAGCGACCTGCTTAGCCTTCAGTCAACAGGAAGGACGGTTCTGAGAGCTAATAGGGCGCATACGCTTCCTTAGCTCAGTCAGCAGGGCGGTCTGCAAGCTAAAATAGGAGCGGCATAGCGGCTGCTTAGCTCAGTCAGCAGGGACGGGCTGCGGAAAGTAAATAGGAAGCGCGATTGCGCACTGTTAGCTCAGTAGCAGGGACCGGTCTGCGAAGCTAAATGGAGCGCATAGCGCATCTTGGCTCAGTTCAGCAGGGACGGTGCTGCGGAGCTAAATAGGGCGGCATACGCCTCCTTAGCTCAGTCAGCAGGGACGGTCTGCAGAGCTAAAATGGGTGGCATTGCGGCCTGCTTAGCTCAGTCAGAGGGGACGGTCTGCGCGAGCTTAAATAGGAGCGGATAGCGGCTGCTTAGCTCAGCAGCAGGGAAAAAACGGTCTGCGGAGCTAAGATAGGAGGGCATGCGACGCTGCTTAAGCTCAGTCACAGGGACGGTCTGCGGAGCTTAAATAGGAGCGGCTTAGCGGCCTGCTTAGCTCAGTCAGCAGGTGGACGGCTGCGGACTAAATGGGAAGCGGATAGCGGCCTGTTAGCTCAGTCAGCAGGGACGTCTGCGGAGCTAAATAGGAGCGGCATAGCGGCCCTGCGTTAGCTCAGTCAGCAGGGGACGGTCTGGAGGAGCTAAATAGAGCGGCATAGCGACCTGGCTTAGCTCAGTCAGCAGGGCGGGCTGCGGAGCTAATAGGAGCGCATAGCGGCCTGTTTAGCTCAGTCAGCAGGGGACGTCTCGGAGCGAAATAGAGAGCGGCATAAGCGATCTGCTTAGCTCATGTCAGCAGGGACGGTCTGCGAGCTAAATAGGAGCGGCATAGCGGCCTGCTTAGCTCAGTCAGCAGGGGACGGTCTGCGGAGCTAAATAGGAGCGGCATAGCGGCCTGCTTGGCTCAGTCAGCAGGGGACGGTCTGCGGAGCTAAATAGGAGCGGCATAGCGACCTGCTTAGCTCAGTCAGCAGGACGGTCTGCGGGCGTAAGGAGGAGCTGCATAGCGGCCTGCTTAGCTCAGTTCAGCAGGGAACGGTCTGCGGAGCGAAATAGAGCGGCATAGCGACCTGCTTAGCTCATCAGCAGGGGACGGTCTGCGGAGCGGAAGGACCCAGGTTCGAATCCCGGTGCTGTCTGCTCTTCGGACCGCTTCCCCGACTGCCTTATATGGGCCTGTTCCCGTGGCGCCTCAGGCGTCTAGCCTCCACTAATTCCCCCCGACTGCCTTATATGGTCCTCAAGCGGTGTCAATTTATGAAACATGATTGGAGGGGCCTAATACCAACTTTATTATTTAACTCCATTTTACCATTGCAACGCCATAGCCTAATGTTAAAATTTGAAATCATTGGGAGGGGGAGGGCAATAGTGATACAAATCGACACCGGTGATGGGCCTGTTCCCAGGCGCGGATCCAGGGGGCGCTTTGGCGCCCCCTCCCCCCTGAGCCAAACGCCGGAGAGCACAACTTTTTGTATTGCGCGCCCCCCCCTGACCGAAATCCTGGATCCGCGCCTGGTTCCCGTGGCGCCTCTGGGCTCTAACCTTCTCTAACCTCCTCTAAGTTGCTTCAACTTGCAACGGTCTGTGTAAGAGGAGAGGACTGAAGCAGGTCGGAGCAAATTGGAGGAGGTTAGAGGCGCCACGGGAACAGGCTCTCTATATATATCAGGTGTGGGGTGCAGACATGTGCGTGGATCTGAAAGAAGGATATATGATCCCAGAGGATCTCTCGACAAAGTGAATGTTGTATCCCTCTGGATCTCACGACAAAATACAACAGTGGTTCCGAGTGGATCCTTCGATTAAATTTGGCAACAGATCTTGGATCCCATATTAAACAATGAAAATGGATCTGATTCAATTGTATCTCGGATCCAACAGGATCCGACTTATAAATTATGCCAATATTATTGTATTTCTTGACAAAATATAATCTAAGACATACGCCCATGCTAGTTCTATTTACAAAGAATTTAAAAGTATGTACTGACAAATACTTAAAATATGGGTTCCAAAAATACATATCTGTATAATGGCGTGACTGGGATCCCACTGGATCCCATGGTGCAAAATGGTACCTGCGATCTCGGATCCCGGCGGATCCGTCGACCAGTATTGAAGACGGACATATCATCTCTGATCCATCCACAAATTGTGAAGGTGGATCTATGATCCAAGTGGATCCGAAATCCAGATCCCAGAGGTCAGATCCCGGGATCCGTTTTTGGGATCCGAGCACATGTCTGGTAGGGTGGGTTCTCCCATATTAGGTATGTACATACCTTAGCCTCGGGAAGGAGCCCTCCTGCAAATGGGGGCAAATGTCCCGTTGGTGGTGAAAGAGACTACAAAATATATAAATATCACGGATTATTGTAAAACGGGTTGGAAGTTCCGCGGCAGCACTTTGATGATCGCGACCACTGGACGATGCTAGCGCCTCTAGCGGATGATAGGAGAAAATAGCTTTGGACAGGACATCGTGCAGAGCGGCCGATCACTTAGGCTTAGCGGGATAATAAAAGACCACTTCCAACTGTCATTTTCCCGTAGTTTGAAAGGAAAACAACACCATGGCAGGTGCAACACATCGATTGAAGACAACTTTTCTAGTTGTGGCCATCTATCGGAGCACCATGTACCAACAGACGGCTCGAGCCAACTGCCTAACCAAGCAACCGAGGCCCACCGACCAGCCGGCATTGGGGGTCAACGGGTTAACAAGTTCAAGCTATCTTCCGAAAAAGTAAAGATGTTAACGAATCAACGACTCTTCGAGCCAAGTTGATTCAAAAAAGTTGTTTGATTAACAGATAGCGAGTGAACGGGTGAACGACTCCCTAATCTCCATTCTCCTCCTTATTTCAAATAGCCTCTCCCCGCACCCCCAGTTCCAAAATCCTCCCCATCAATCCCTTCCCTTCCCCAGCACCATCCGTGCAGTGTTTCCCGCCCCAGTCTTTCCCCCTTTCCCGGCCCCGGCACGGCGCGGCCGGCTGGTGACGTCAGCTACGGAATGATAACGGTTACCCTGGCGGCGGTCGGCGGCGGACTGGCGGCGAGCGAGACGCAGCAGCTGACTCGCGGCCACGTCAGCTGAGAAGCGGCCGCGCCGGGAAGGTAGACTGCGCTGCCGCCGAGCCGAGCGCCTTTCACCTGCCCGGACCGGCCCCGCCACGAGACGGGACGGCCCAGACCGGCCAGTCTGTGCAGAATGGCGGCCCGCGCCGGCACGGGAACGGCTGCCATGGGGCGAGCCGTGGTGTTTTGTTGTGTGCTGGTGCTGGTCAGTGGACAAGGGCAGCAACAGCAGCAGGTGCCAGTGCAACAACAACCCCCAGTGCAACAGCAACCACCAGTGCAACAGCAACCACCAGTGCAACAGCAACCACCAGTGCAGCAGCAACCACCAGTGCAGCAGCAACCCCCAATTCAACAACAACCCCCGGTGCAACAACAACCCCCAGTGCAACAGCAACCACCAGTGCAGCAGCAACCCCCAGTGCAACAACAACCCCCAATACAGCAACAACCCCCGGTGCAACAACAACCCCCAGTGCAACAACAACCCCCAGTGCAACAACAACCCCCGGTACATCAACAACCCCCCATACAGCAGCCTGCCCATGTCCAGCAGCCACCGCCCGTGCTGCCTCCACAGCAGCAGCAGCTGACTCCAGATCAGCACGCCCAGATGCAGCAGATGCAGCAACAACAACACCATGCCCAGATGCAGGCCCAGATGCAGGGTCAGCAGCAGCTGTCACCGGAGCAGCAGGCGCAGATGCAGCAGCAGCATCACGCTCAGATGCAGGCGCAGCACCACGCCCAGATGCAGGGGCAGCAGCAGCAGCAACTTAGCCCGCAGCAGCAGCAGGCGCAGATGCAGGCTCAGATGCTGGCGCAGCAGCAGGCTGGGCAGCGCCTGCCGCCGGGGGTTCCGCCACAGCAGCAGCACATGGCGCCGCCCCCGCCCGGCGGACACATGGCGCCGCCGCCCCCGCCCGGCGGACATGGCCAGAGGCTGCCCCCGGCGCCGGCGCCGGGACAACAGGTGCCTACACTGCCCGGCGGCATGAAACTGCCGACAGCACAGCACCAGCCATTGGGTAAGAACTATTTGCATGCTTCGGATCTTGTCATAATACTGAAGTTGTTTTATACCAGTAATTACCAAAATGGCTTAAAGGTTCCATGTTGCTGGGGATCGGCTTCCGAAATCATGCTGCATAAAAATGGTCGGTCCAGAATGGGACGTGTTCGTGGTGAACTGGTGTGGCGCCTGGCCAACACTGCACCGGCCGCCTCCAGGAATGACGCAATGTGAGCTCTCTCTCTCTGCCTGAAGCCGGTCTGTCTGCACTGTCTGCGAAGGCCGGCGTCAGGCCACGCTATCTTCGCTCCTCTCTTCCTGTCATACGAACGAGCTTAGCCTGTACGTACCAGACGGAGTTGGAGTGGTACAATTTGCGGACGACACGCAGGCTGCTTGTTAGCGGGAAAAAGGAGCGGATCTGTCCGCTTCTTGAATCACACGTATGGAGCAGCCGGAGAGCGTCTCGTACTGTGAGTGTACGAACTGGTTTGCTCCAAAGTGCATGAATTGAAAGATTCAAGCTAAAACACAGGCAGCTAGTCGGGTACACTGAGCCAGGATCGATCAAAAACCTCAATTTAACAAAACGGAATAAACTCCGCCGATGCTGAAGAGGTCTGCCGCCTGTTTCGCTGAATTTCTTGGGAACCGTCGTGCCAGATTCTAGAGTAGTTAAAAATTTGTGCGTCATCATGGACTGTCACTTGAACTTCCAGCCGCATGTAGACCAGGTCACATCAAAATGTACAGGTATCCTCGTTGGGTTGATGCATTGGATAGCCGCAAAAAAACAAATGTCATAAGTCTGAAATATTCTTGTTCTAGGACCATTGGTGATTACTAGCTCGTTCAGTTCCACATCCCATCGTTAGATATAATTGTATATATCACAAAAGTAATTGGAGTTATTCATATGTAGCAGACAGACGCACTCAAATAGATAACGTCTTATCAGGTTAACTTTTTGAACTATCGGTGGCCCGAGTCGTCAGCCCTGGCAGGACGCAAAGTTATTGACAAGATAAAGATATCCGACCATCAGTTCTCGAACCGAACTCTTGAACTGGCTTGAAGCACGCAGTCTCGTCATGTTACACCGACTGTGCTTATTCAATGCAGCCATAAAACAGATAGAACCAGAGAGCATAGCCAGGCCAGCATTGTATTTAGCACAGCACCGCACCAGAACACGAGGCGCCAGCGCAACAACGCGTCCTACCGAGGATACGGAGTTAGGCCGCCGCGTCTGTGCTGACAGTGGTGTTCAAAACTACACGACTACCATTTAGCAGCAAACTCCCCGCAACTATTAAGGTCCCACTGAGACGCCCACCGGTACTGCGCGTGCAGCACGACGTGTTTAGGCGTCGTGCGCAGTCATGGTCGTGTGCGCTTGGTGAGTGGTAAAACTGGCTGGGCAAACAGCTTACCGCTAGTGTACTTTAACTTGTTGACGTGGTGACTGTGAAAAACCATGCCTTGTGGATTTGTCACGAAATACATTCTGATTCTGATTCTGACGCTGTCCTCACCCGTCCCTTCCCGTCAGACCACCTGACAGTGGTCATGACCCCGCATCTGACAGTGGGTATAACCCCACAAATAACAATGAGTAATTGAGTATATCCCCGCACATGAGAGTGGGTATGAACCGCATCCGACAGTGGGCAGTGGCGTAGGAACTCATTTGAAGTTGGGGGGGCAAAAGGCATTTTGAAGTCGATTCTTTCCCTGCAATCGTCATTCAGCGCGTATGTTTTGTAAAAAATCCAGCACAATAGGATTGGTTGGGGGTACAGTTGTCCCCACAATCAGTTCCATTCTGCCGCGCCGCTCCTACGACCTAAATGTAAAGCGGGTTATAATCCTTCCTGACGCCTGAGAGTGGTCTTCTATAACCCCAACGCACTATTGGCAGGAATGGGTATTTATTGATTTGTTACCTAACCAATAACCAATTTGGTATAGATTTAAAAACAATACCGGTCGAAAGCACCTGACAGTGGGTATAACCAGAGGCATAACTTTGTGAAAATCATTGGGGTTGCACTTAGTTGCTAAGGGACCATTTTTACCACATCTCGTCATAGGCGTCGTTTAACCATTCCCTGCAAATTATTAAGGGAAGAATGTAGCTACATCCTCCCATATTGCATTCATATGTTTAGCCACAGCCTCATAGGGGTTATAACCCCACGTGGCAGTAGGTCACACCCTGCGAACCACTGATCAGTTGTACATAACCGCATCTCGACAGAATGTCATAACCGCACCGTGACGAGTGAGTTTATAATAATTAACTGCATCCCTGACATATCATAGTTATGACCCGAACCTGGCAGCTTAATAAGGCAGATCTCCTAATTCATCTATAACCACCATCCATGATTCCTCATCGACCCTGTTTCAAATGAATGTAGTCGACGACGCATTCATGGAATTCGTCATCCGACGAAGGTTTGCCAATGGCCAGTTTGTGAACGGTGAACATATAGGTCACCGGTGAACATCGATCTGTAACGGGAGGATAGACATGATTCGTCGCATCGAGAGAGAGGCGTTTCCTAATTCAGTCTATGAACGAGGGCATTGCCCATGGGAATTCTCGTCTCAACCGGGCGGTTCTGCTTGGCAATTGGATCGTGAGTGAACCGCGGAGGCGCATTGCCATGGGAATTCGTCATCGAGGCAGTTCAATCGAGTTTATGAACGGGCAGGGCAAATTGCCACATGGAAATTCCCGTCCCCATCGGAAGAAGTTCTGCAATCGAGTCTAGGTAACCGGGAGCGCATTGCCATCGGACATTCGTGGACCTGACAATTGGTATAAACCTGTATCCATGTACCATGTGGCATAAACCGTAGCGCCGTCGGACCTGACGGTGTTGGAATAGGGTATTACCCGAGGTCCTCGCAACTGACAGTGGTGAGGTATAACCTGCACGGCTGTAGCAGTGGGGTATAAAGGTACATACTCCCACAGCACTCGACGAAGTGAGTGTTTATCACTACACATCTGAACCAGTGGGTATAGCCCCGCACGTCTGAACCGCTTTGGTATTTTGCATTCCCCAGCTATCCTGAACAGTTGGGTGATAAACGAAGCATTCGCTCCAGCATCGCGTGACAAGATGGGATATATTCACCCGCACCTGATACAGTGGATATAGACCCTGCGACCTGACAGTGGGTATAATACCCCAGCACAATCCACGATTAGAGAGGTATATAACCCCAAGACCACTCTGCACAAGTTGGATCGCATTCCGCAACACTGGAAACACGTCTTCGAGTTCAAGTATATCTGTATTGCACTCGGCAAGCTCATTCTATGACTGACAGGTGGGGTAATACCGAGTAGCAGGCCTGACAGTGGGGGTATAACCGCACGCACCCTGACTAGGGGTATAACTACTGCACTACGTGGGAAGGGTAAATTTTTACCTACATCACAGTTTATCGGATCTATGAACGGAGGGCATTGGCCATGGGAATTCCGTTCCCAGTACCTGACCCGTGGGTTGAGATAAAGCCGCTGCACCTGACTGCGTTTTGCAGGGAATTAAATAACTGTAAACCGTAGCACCTGCAGTGAGAGTTAAGCGCGCTACATCTGACAGTGCTGATAATTAGACCCCGTACCTGACGCGTGAAGGTATTTACGTTATAACGCCCCCTGCATTCTTGGAACAGTTGGAATAAAACCCTGCACCACCGGACAGTGTGTATATCCGAAACTCCAGGTGTTCTACCTAGGGAGCAGTTGGGAATTATCGAACCCAGGCACCCATTACCGCTCGAGGTAATCA
The DNA here is from genome assembly GCA_014673585.1 of Semibalanus balanoides. NCBI lineage: Eukaryota > Metazoa > Arthropoda > Thecostraca > Balanomorpha > Balanidae > Semibalanus > Semibalanus balanoides. The sequence goes on from VOPJ01009408.1 coordinate 15,260, forward strand.
GCCTGTACCGGACATCAAGTAGGTCGCGTATTACATATCCAACAATATTTCATCCAGTCTTGACACCTGACGTGGGTAAAACCCCGCACATCGGTGGACAGTGGGTAGTAACCGCTGCGACATTCCTGACAGAGTTGGTGTATAAATATCCCGTCCCGTCGCCTGACAGTGGGAATACATTCACCGCATGCACCTGACCCAGGTTTCCTGAGGGTCACGAACCGTCTATGAACCAATTCCCATGAATTGTCATCAGCTGTTCCAGCTATCACTGTTGAACCTGTGAGGTAATAATAAGCACGCCTTGCGGACCCATGATCTTCGATTGGGTAAAAACCAAACCGCACTCTGACAGTTGCGTGTATAAACCCTGCACCTGACAGTGGGATAACCCCGCATCTCGATACCACGTGGTATGACAACGTTGCCAGTATACCCTGACAGTTATAGCTAGGGATATAACCCTGCACCTGACCAGTGGCACTAAAAGGACCCGCAGCTGCATTTGGACCCAGTGCGGTATAATGAACTCCCTTCGCTACCTGACGTGGGTCATCAAAGGATGACAGTGGGATATTAAAGTTCCATAAGCACTATTCTTGACCGTGTTAAAGGGTAAAACCACGCACACGTCGACTATTGCCATTGTAGAGAGTTTACCGTTCAACCTCTGACCTGCACACCTTGACATTGTCAGCTTGATATAACCTGACCCAGGTGACGCATTATGCACCCATTGTGGTATAACCACTTCGCTACTCGCACACCGTGGTTAAGATCCATCTATGTCACCTGCCAATGTGGAACGTGTAATGACCGAACTGTCACGTGGACAGTAGGGTATAAGTAAATCCATTCACCCCAGACACCTGCCACTGACAGTATTGGGATAAACCACTCTCTGCACGCGACCAGTGGGTATAAATCCCCGAGAGTGATCATCAAGTTATGAACCTGAACAGTGGTATACATTTCCACCCATTCAGGCACCTGACCTGGAAGTTATACACCCTGTAAAGAATTTCACACTCTGACAGTGGATATAACCCGTCTGCAGCCTCGACCAGTCAGAGGTAACGACCCCTGTAACCTGACAGTCGGGTTCAATAATAACCCAAAGTTTCTAATACTAGGTGCACAGCCTGACAGTTTTCGTGGATTAGCCCACGTCTACCTCGACGGCAGTTAGGCCTGAGATGGAGCGGGACTCTGTATCTCGATCTTCTATGTCCGGACTTCAGCGCTCTTCAGCGATTAATCTCAGACATGCGTGCAATGAACGCTAGAACCTAGGTTATGCGCGTCAGCTGTCAACAACCAGCTGACGGCGCACCTGTACTACTCAAATGTATATTCCACAAGAAGCGCAAATTCGGCAGAAAAGTATTAATTGCAGATGCATAGGTCCGTCTTCACGGGAGAGTAGCGAATACCTTGATTTAAAAAATCTCAGTAAAGAGTACGGACAAGATTCATACTCGTTACTCTTCGTATTCAGTTCTGCTTTACTGGTGTGTGGATGGCAGCAATTGCCTATGGGTGAGTCCAATGAGGTTATTGTGCTTTGTTAGGTTACTGTCCGCTGTCCGCATAGGTTATACGCATATCAATGTTTACTGTACAGGATACGGAGTTCGAATATGCCAATATCATTTCACTCCTCCGGTAACACATCACGTTCTTGCTGCATAAACCTTTCGGCTTTGCTGCGCAGCCCGTGCGCTGATGTATTCGATTATACCGAATAACGTTCTAACTCTAACGTCACCTAAACGAGTTTTAATGTGAGCCGGCATATACGACTGCTCTACCATGCTTCGTGACGTCGCAATTGAAGGCTTGAATCGTATAGAAATTACAAGTGTCACGCGCCGTCACTGGGTTGCACGCTCTATGTGTCGATCAGTCGACATTTCTCTCAAGGCTTAGTCCACGGTTTGTGGCGATGTCGGCTGATGGTTTTAGTCAATGACGTCGAGGCCAGAAACAAAGGCCTCACAGGACACTGCAACAATAAACGGAAGTTCGATCCTCAAATAAAGTCTTAGGATCGTAACGTAAATTTATTTTCGGTTCAAATCCGTTATTGCCTGTTTTCACGTATCATAGTCATCTATACACTGTAGCTATTTTACATTCCTATCTTTAATTCCTAACTTAAGAGACAAGTTAAGAACATCGGTAGCCGTAAAGCTCTCAGGGATTGTCTTGCCAGAGGTGGTCCGATAAGGGAGAGGGAGTACTTCGTGCTGTAAGCTCCATCGAGAGCGCCCAATGAAGGGAGCCAACATATATTCCCTCTTTCCCCAATCCCCACCTTGTAGATAACACATCCATAGTAAATTTCGTCACTCAGTCAGGTTTGGCAATCGAGTTAAAAGTGGGAACCGGAGCATTGCGGCCATTGAGGAAATGTTCGGGTTGAGTTTTCTGGGTTGCAATTCGGGAGCTGTAGTGAACGGGAGGTGTTGATCTACTTGGAGCTAAGTCGCCGACTATGGACCCTCTAGAAGGTCGAGAGAGGGCCTTCTGGAAGCGAGAGGATGCCAACTGGAAGCCAGAATGGGCTCCTGGAGGCCAAAGTGAGCCCTCTCGAGGCCAAAGTGGGTCCTCTGGAGATCAGAGTTGGCCTTCTGGATGCAGTAGTTAGCTCTCTGTAGGTCAGAGTTGGCCCTCTGGACTTCTGGAGGTAGGATTTGGCCCTCTGGAGGTGTAGGCCAGAGAGGTCAGAGTGGCAAGGACCCTTTCAGGTCAACCAACGGTCCTTTTTAAAGACGCTGAGAGCCCAATCGAAGTCACTTCGGTCACGTTTTTGCTTTGGTCAATACTGAGGTCACCGGAGGTGATCAAAGGCGAATTGTTTATACTTAGGGCTTAGCTTCAGAAACTCCAAATATCTCCGGAGCGTGACTTTACCCGATTCGGCCATCGTGAATACGTACAAGAAAAAAATAAAAATAAAAATACGTACAATACGTTTAAAGTCTTTGTTTGTTGCAGCTAGAAACAGACAAAGCTGCGATGGAAATATATTGACAATTCGATTTTGAAAGTGTCTTCAAGTTATAGCTCATGTCAATAATTTAGCGTCCAGAGATCATCATAGGTCATGCTGACATTTTTGTATCTCAAGAAGTTGTTTGTGCATATCTGTTTACTTATTGGAAGAAGACAGCTTTGGAGTCCCACAAATTAGGTGTAACTCCAAAGCTGCCCTCATTCTTACCTCCCTCCCCACTCTTACACCTAAACATGGCTTAATTCAGGCAAACAATAGTTTTTTTTTAGCGGACTTTAGGTCAGCAGCAGTGGTGGATCCAGAATGGATTTTTTTGTGGGGGAAGTTTTAAAAAGTCCCACTTAATTCTGTAAACTTGTCGGATTTCGTTTGGTTATGCATTGGTAGCTGGTAATGCCATGCTTATGCATGGTAAAGCAAACTTCCCTCCGTAAAAGTTGCTTATATTTCCTTCTATATCATGAAATGTGTCATTTTTGCCAAATTCTTTTTTTTTTGGGGGGGGGGGCAATTGTCCAATTTTTCCAACCGTAGATCTGCCACTGGTCAGCAGAACTAAATTTAGCGGAAGCTAATTGGTCCGCTAATGGTTTTCAAAGTTAGCAAAATCCGCTCAGCAAAAAGTTAGTTCCGCTAATTAGCGGTTAGCGGTTTAGCAAAACCGTACCCAACACTGCCTATTGGAGATAGAGTATAATTTCAACGCCATCGTGTTTGTCTTGTCGAGGCACTTCGAAGCGTATTCACGATGGCCGAATCGGGTAAAGTTTAAAATTTGTCAGGTTTTTGGCCAATCAGCCACTTTTTGGCCCAGTAGGTCATGTTGCATATGGTGAGACGCGTCTCAGGGTGATAAACACAGTAATGCCAGCGACATGTCTGCATATGCTCCTATTATATAAAGAGTAGTTTAAAAAAAAATGCTGATCTCCTCAGATGTACTCAGCTGACTTTTCCTAGGTTATTGAGCAACAGTTGCACCTGGGTCTTCAAGAGGGAGCTAAAATAGCATGATTCTGAGTCTGACAGAATTGGCCTGATCCAATGCATCTCCTCTGAATATTTTCCTATTTACTTATAATGGGCAGGTCACGAAATTGACCTAACCTTAGGTCACCGATACCCCCAACAATCTGATATAAACGAACTGTCAATATGTGTGCTCTGATTAACTTACCTATTTGAGTTTAAAATCGTTCGATCAACCTCTGTGACGTACGACCGCAACTATTGTTGGAGGTAAGATCACTTGACGTGACCCGTTGACCTAGCCCTGGGATGATTCGTCCTCGAGGTAAAAATATGCAAACATGTGTGTGTACTATTAGAATGCTCCGGAAGAGCTATGCAAAGTTTTGGTTGGCCCATGTAGTACGTCCGCGGTTTTCCGTTACTATTGCCCGAAAACCGATCCGGGGAGATTAACAATACTACCTTACATTTGCACAAATTCCATGGCAGGTATGAACGAATGTGTAAGAGATAAGTCAACAAATATAAGGATGGCCTACAAGAATACATTCGTCTCGCATACGTGTGACGCTTAAACAGTTGAAATTGCCGGGTCTGTCACTAGATTGAACACAACGCGAACTGATCTATTCCTGTTGCACCTGATTCTTAACTCGGGCACATTGCGCTAACAGAACCCTGACAATCTTCACCTTGTCCTTAGAAGAGGATATCATTCTTACCGTTCCTAACACTATTTTTAACTGAGATAGCCAGATTGTCGGGTGTGGCTGAGAAACCCCAAATCCGGGAAATTTTTGATTCCCACATCCAATTCAGGGTCGACCTAGTTGCTGAGTTTTCAAACCACTTGCCAAAAGCCGTTGTGAGTTCTATCTATCTGGTGCCATATATATCAACGTCCACAACATGACGTCAGAGACGTTTCGCATGTACGTCACTGCAGTATAAAGTTATTATCTGGTCATTCGACAGTTTCATTCATGAATCAGCCATTGTGATTGCCACCTCATTCCGCAAACTTCGCTTTTATTTGAACGGTCAGCGAAACCAAGTATTTCAGTTACCTTCATTGCTCCGCCCCACCGCCACACGAGCGGTCGGATCAGAGCGCTGAAGCACACTTAAGTGGTTCAACGGTATGCGTGTCCCCGCACGGCGAGTCTACTGCTAAGCCTAACCGGCGCAGCGAGCGTGCCGGTCGAACCCAGCCAGTCGCGTTTCACGCACTACCGGTGCAGCCTCGTGCGGTGCCGGCCAGCAGCTGTCACTGGCGGGCGCAAAGTTTTACGTTCGATGCCTCCTTGTGGACGATCACAACTCGCTTTGGTGCCGCAAGGATTTGTGTGCCACGTCACATGTAATTATTATATTACTATTCTTTAAATTATTTAACAAATGTCTGACTTTTTTTCGGCAAAAATGAATGCCAGGACGCGTAATGGCAGGGCCTTCTTCTCGCATTCATTTCTATCATATTTTCTCCAAGGTGTGATATTCCCTTTAACATAGGGCACGCGAGATCTGGTGCTTTGATGGGCGGCCGAACGAATGTAACGCGCAGAATTTGCCAGCGGTGCCATGCCACTGAGACATGAGCATGAGACATCAACGGTGCTTTGTACTATCTGCATTATCATGTGTATTATGAATACATTTTGTCGTAGTTGTTGTTCCGGCCCCCAGACCAGCCCCTGATTCAGTCCCTGACCCGACCCCCGAGTGGCCCCTGACCGGCCCCTGACTGACCCAACCCCCTGACTGTCCCCTGACCCGACCCCCGAGTGGCCCCTGACCCGACCCCCGAGTGGCCCCTGACCGGCCCCCGACTCCCTGCCGACAGGTACTGATCCGATCGACCCTGATTTTGACATCATGGCTCCGGGCCTGGCCATGGACTACCGGATCTGGGTGGAGGCCGGCAAGGAGGAGTGCTTCTACCAGTACGTCCAGCCGGGAGCACAGTTCTACGTCAGCTTCCATGTGAGCTTCCAGCAACGGCACCGGGCCACGGAACTCCACGCTCCGCGGAGATGCCTGTCCCTGCCAGGTTGCGGCTTCTGTCGCTTGTCAACCTCCCTCCTCTCACAGACACACAGCTCTGAGCTCAACTAGGCCAACTTTGCATTGGCAATGTAATGGCGATTGCTCGTCAGCAGCCCTCCAGCAGGTCCCACGGCGACACCTTCTGCTTGTCCACCAGGATCAGACCCTGCAGAGCCGGCAGAGGCGGCGGGGTCAGCACACTGAGGTCAAGGCAGTCGGTCGAACGGTGGACGTGTCATGGAAGACACAGTGGGCTATAATTACACTCCGACCGCCGAAGTACAGCCTTATTTGGCCCGCATCCTTCCTTTTTTCCACCCAAGCCAGCACTGCAGCTGCACTGTGTCTTTTAACTCTCGTGGTTCATAACTGGCCATAAAAGTCCAAAAACGCGTAAAATTAACGGAACAGTTTTGTTTTACTTGAGGAGCTCTATGTTTGTCTAGAATGGTGTCATTTATTAACGTGTTTGGTGGATGAGCCATTTATTTTTGTCAATATTTTCAATTTTTTCCCTGTTCTTAGTTCTTAAATGTTTGCAAAGGGAAGACATTGGTGAAAAAAGAAAAAAAGACAGCATTGGAGTCACGAAAATGCAAAATAACTGTTTTGCACTTAATGCGCTTTTGCTGATTCTGAAACGTTTCACTTGTTAGTTTCTTGACCTTGATTTGTACGACTTTCAATAGTTCTGCTGAGCTTGCTTCCAAAGTCATGTGCACTCACGTTACTAAATAATCGAGTTGTCGATGAAACAAACTGGTTCGGCATAGCCTCTGTCCTTGCGTGCCGCTAACATGCCGCCATCCTCCTTGCCAACTTTCCAGCAATGTAACCGATGGTGACATATGAGCAGTGGTAAAGGACTACAGTAGTGAACTGCCGAAATTTACGCATCTTCTCAAACTTCCAATGAAAGAACAGCCCTCCTTTCCGGGTCGTCTTATCGTTGATGCCATCACTGCTACCCCTGACCTTCATATGATGACTTATTATTTGCCTCATAACGACTTGAGGGTTTTGCTCATAGCGAGGCAATAGGGCGCTTTAAGTGATGTTAACTATTGTTCAATGGACATGTTTCGGCGTACGCATGTGTAGGTCATAAGCAGTAAGCACTGTTTCATTATTATTTAAAATACGCTCAATCGCTTGTCACCGATGGACAGAGTTACTTTAACCCGCGCCACACTGGGGGGGGGGGTTGAACACCCCCTGCAGTTTTATCGAGATTACGAAAAAACGGCGGCGCATAGCGCCACCGAATTTGGCATAACTTATCATTGATCCATTCCGCACATTTTGCGAGAATTTAAGTTTCGTGTTGGATTAGATCAGGTCACCAGGCCAGGTCAAGTGACCCCACCTCCAAAAAAGTTTGCGGTCGTGCCATCACCACGGTTTCTAAGGATCGATATTAAAGTTCTACTTGAGGCGGCTATCCCCATGGCTGGCCGAACCCCATGGCTAATAGGGTGGGTCGGACTGTAAAATCTCTAGATCATGGCTGTGGCTACGGCTGTGGCTGCATAGTCCACCTTTTTTGCATTTACTGTTCAATGTGTGTTTCACTTTACAGTTTAACCAAGGCCCCTGTATACAGTTTAAAGGCTTTACCTAAACTGGCATTCGACTGCATCTCATGCTTCCATCATGGTAATGAGAATGTCCTATCTCTGGCCAGCAGTGGCCACATGACCGCATGCAAAGGAGTGAATGTGACATCCCCCTCTCTCCACAGACGCTGCGAGGGGGTGACGGGATGACAGGGTTCGCCGTGCGGGACCCCACTGGCACGCTGGTACACCCGTACCAGTGGAAGAAGCAGTCCGAGTACGAGACGACCTCGGAGACGGGCGGCTACTTCACCTCCTGCATCGACAACCAGTTCTCCCGCTTCGCCGGGAAGCTGGTCAACATGTACCTGACCACCTTCAGGTGAGCCTGCACGGTGGTGCGACGCCCGGTCCGGTGCCAGCGGGAAGTCTAAGCTCCTTCCAACACTTTACACTGCCAGCGGGAAGTCTAAGCTCCTTCCAACACTTTACACAGCCGACCTTCAGTACCCCGACCGGGAAATCGCCTGGTGACGTATGGCAGTGTTCAGGGTCCTAATATATCAAGGAAGAATGGTGTCTGAATATCATATCAGGGTAACATATAAGCTGGTTTTATGAGCTCCTGGACGTATGTTAAGGTATGTTAAGCAGGTCTACCGATCATTAAAACGTGCTCGCTCAATGGCTGTTTACCTTATGCCAGCTATAATGCAACGACGCTCCATGCGTTTAAATGTTACATACTGCGCTTTCAATCATAATCGGCTAGTTTCCACATAGCGAGTATCGTGCTTACATATATCACCGTATTCAATGCGCCACAGCGGCGTCCATAACTATGTCATGTCATGTCTATGTCAACCATTGATGTCAGTATACGTCAGTAAGCGTCCATTCAGCGCAGAACCCGCTCGGTGCTGTGTAATGTGTATTATAGATAGCTGTTTCGGCAATGATGGCGTTCATATACTCGCCATTGATAAATGTCCCAACCGAACGTCATTAACCCGCGCCGTCGCGTGCTGGTGCTCGGCGCCACCTTTGCCGTGGTGGGGGAGTTAAACGCCTCCCTTCTAACTCGTCTCCTATGGGGAGTATGAGGAGTAGACGGACTCTTCGATTGATAACTCGTTAAAATCATGTCGAAACTACTCCGGTCATTTTTTTGCTCAGGTCAAAATTGAGGTCACCAGAGGTCATTAACCCTGTTTCCTGTGAGGGCAGATTCTGTCCCCCGTAGTTGTTTGCTCGCCGCTTGTAAACTGTTCGGCTTAGCATCTTGAAACTTTCTGACTTTACCTATAATTAAATAAAGCTTGATTAAGATCATACTATGATCGTTAACTTTGGGAGGCAGGAGAAGCTGATGTACCCCGCATGTCACACACTGTTACATAACTAGCATTGCATCCGTATCCGTCTCTCCTACCGTTAGCCACCGATGACCTTTGGCCGCGGTCGCCGGCCGACCTGCCCCGGGGCGATCCAGACTGAAGGGCAGAAACCCAGGCAGCTACCAGCCCCCAGGGCAGCAAATACACATAGCAAGCTGCATCAGCTGACGTTGAGCCATGCATTGCCCCATATTTCACTAACGCTTTAATTTAAACACCCTTGCCCTCTGGCACTTACTGGGGCGGATACAGGGGGTCCAGCATAGCAATCCAGCTATGCCCCCCAAAACGTCTGAAATCGAAACAAAATCTACACATTTCCTGATAGCAAATTGAATCAAAGCACTTGTACTAAGGAAAGTCCGTTTCAAACCAGTTATAAATGCATAAACAAGCGGAATCCGATGCGTTATCAGATCTATGTGAGACTTTTTGGACTATGCCTCCCCAAAAACGGGCCCCTCCAAACTACCGTTCTGGATCTGCCCCTGGGCACTTACACCAGTGAAGAGTCGCTGACACCCAGCCGGCAGACGCTGAAGCCTGGCTGAAGCTGGTGGAGTCTCGTCGGGTAGGCTGTACCGCATGACACGTGTCAGGTAGGCTGTAACCTGCACGGGCATCGCGTGCAATGTGCGGTACACGCAAGGCTCGAATGATAATAGACAATTATAGAATGACGGATGCTATGAAAGCTGTCAGAGTCTGCATCACTGTGCAGAGGGCAGCCCCCTCCTACCCAGGGCGGTCCAGCCTGCAGGTATGACAGTATGTGTCCAGGCCTGCGGCCCCTCTGCGCACCTGGGACGCCGTTATCGAGCGTATACACTTAACCCGCGCTTGATCGGTTGGGGGACAAATATTGCCACCTGACGACTTTTCGTGATAGCTCAAAACATAATGGCGCTATCACCGTTTTTGGTGCCTTATACCGCATCTATTGTACATCTTCAGTGTGAAAATGATGCAATTGTGTGGATAAATTTTGAGATATAGCAAATGCAGTGATGTCACAACACCCGAGCTTGACGATAAAATCAGTTAAACTTTAACAGGCTGTACAAAGACCACTGTTTGACCAAAATGGATACCCAAAACTTCAAACTTTAGCAAATTGTAAGGCCTACAAAATGGTATCTCGGATTGTTCAATATATGTTTTTTACCGAAAAGTATTTTTTTCCATTGACAAGATAAAAACAAATATATGTCAGCACTGTATTTTAGATACAATTAGTCTAGAAAACATGCCTATTTGGTTAGATTTATCAATTTTAAATTGTGGCATGTGATCTGAGCTTGACCTAAACTTGACACTAACTTCACTTAGATGATTGCAGATGGTAAAATGACTTACTATCTATATACGGATAAAATAGCCTATCAACCATGTGTTGTATAACTTTCGAAAATATTCTGTGGATAGACCTTTTGTGACCTGACCTTGAACTTTGCTAAACAAATATAATTTTAGCTCATTCGGGATGTGTGTTATACTTTTTGGAGCACTTTGGGTGGTCATGGTCGCAATCAACGGCTTTGGATGGAAAGTATCCAACAGTGTTGAACGGTCTGCGCAAGAGGGCTCTGGCCTCTGATAAACGTGTACCTATTTGAACACCCTTGCCAATCACGATGCATCCATCCTACCCTGATAGATATGCATACATGGGGTTGCATGTTGCATACTCCTTCGGATATCTATACTATCGCACTCAGCGGTGTCAATTTATGAAAATGATTGGGGGCCCTAATGCTAACTTGATAGATATTAACTCAATTCTTACCATGCATCGCCATAGGCCTAACGTTAAAATTTGAAATCATTAGAGGGCATCTTGCCCCCCCCCCCCGCCCTCAATAGTACATCGACACCGGTGATCGCACCTATTTTGTAGCGAAGGTTTTACTCTTTTTCGCAATGCCAGTTTTGTTGTCCGTTGTTTCTGTCATTGATTTGAGTATGCCGCAATTTACACTGACTTGGTGTGGTTGTTTCAGGTATGACGAGTGGGAGAAGCATTCCGATGAGCTGGAACAGTACGACATCGTCGCTACCAATTTCACGGTCAGTAGTTGTGTGACCAGTGACCAGTCCCATTAACGTGTGAGGTGCAGTCTCTTCCCGCGGTGTTAACGAGCAGCATGTATGATGTATCCCAATTAACATTTTTTATCTCTTTCTCTCTTAACGATGCAAAATTAGATGCTGTGGGTACTGAGTTTTATTTGTCAATTAATTTACTTAAATGCTTTAAACTTTGACAGATTTAATTAAAACTTAATCGAGCTGTCACCACATTGGTAATCTTCCAGCATGACTCGGACGCCTGTATGAAGCTGACGGTGGCAGGGCAACATAAGACCGTGTCCGTCCACAATACATTGCCAGTGATCATACTGGATCAATCACTGGCAACACAACGGATTGCCAGCGATACATCCAGTAAAACGGTCCATGAACACTAACAGTAGCATACTTGTCCTGAGACATAGATAAAAGGAGACTCCTGTTGCCTCCTGTTTCCTGTTATCTATGCCTGATACAATAATGCACAGGGCATCTATCGATTTTAGCAGAACTATCTTAGCCTTTCGTGGAAAGGCATCGACACGCTTGTTTATCGGTGTTCGAGATATATCGTGTATTCTTCCTGGTCACGGGTTCCGAAGCACTCCGATGTGTCGGGCTCCGTCTCAATCTGGCTCCGTCTGTGACATGTCTCCGTCGGGCTCCGTCTGTGACATGTCTCCGTCGGGCTCCGTCTGTGACATGTCTCCGTCGGGCTCCGTCAGGCTCCGTCTGTGACATGTCTCCATCGGGCTCCGTCTGTGACATGTCTCTGTCTCCGTCAGGCTCCGTCTGTGACATGTCTCCGTCGGGCTCCATTTGTGACATGTCTCCGTCGGGCTCCGTCTGTGACATGTCTCCGTCGGGCTCCGTCTGTAACATGTCTCCGTCGGGCTTCTTCTGTGACATGTCTCCATCGGACTCCGTCTGTGACATGTCTCTGTCTCCGTCGGGCTCCGTCTGTGACATGTCTACCGTTGGGCTCCGTCTGTGTTTTTCACATGTCTCCGTCGGGCTCCGTCTGTGACATGTCTCCGTCGGGCTCCGTCTGTGACATGTCTCCATCGGGCTCCGTCTGTGACATGTCTCCATCGGGCTCCGTCTATGACATGTCTCCGTTGGGCTCCGTCTGTGACATGTCTCCGTCGGGCTCCGTCTGTGACATGTCTCCATCGGGCTCCGTCTGTGACATGTCTCCGTCTCCGTTGGGCTCCGTCTGTGACATGTCTCCGTTGGGCTCCGTTTTGACATGTCTCCGTGTTGTCTCATCAGAACGGACTCGGTCTGGTCGACCACAAGGTGCAGATCGCCAAGCAGTACCTGAGCCACTCCAAGTCGCGCGCTGCCAACGACTGGGAGCTGCTCATCTCGAACAACGCGTACGTGATGCGCTGGTCGCTGATCCAAGTGATGGTGGTGGTAGCTACCGGCTGCATGCAGGTGTTCTTCGTCCGTAAACTGTTCGACACCCATGGCAAGTCGCGGAGTCGGATATGAGGCTCGCGCAGTCGGATATGAGGCGGCCGCGGACACTGCGGACGTGACGTCACCGGTGTCACCGGACGTGACGTCACCGGCGGGACAGCGCCGTCACGTCACGACACCAAGTGTCAGAACGGCAGCTGTGTCTGTGTGGCACGACACCCAGTGTCTGTGCGCGGGGAGTATGTCGAGTGGCGCGGGGCGGGGCATGCCGCCCGAGCGGGACCCGCCGCGTGTGGCGGGGGCTGTAGCCGGAGCTGAGGAACCCGCCGCGTGTGGCGGGGACTGTAGCTGGAGCTGAGGAACCCACCGCGTGTGGCGGGGACTGTTAGCCGGAGCTGATGAACCCGCCGCGTGTGGCGGGGACTGTAGCCGGAGCTGAGGAACCCGCCGCGTGTGGCGGGGACTGTAGCCGGAGCTGAGGGACCCGCTGCGTGTGGCGGGGACTGTAGCCGGAGCTGGAGGACCCGCTGCGTGTGGCGGGGACTGTAGCCGGAGCTGAGGAACCCGCCGCGTGTGGCGGGGACTGTAGCCGGAGCTGAGGAACCCGCCGCGTGTGGCGGGGATGTCAGCAGAGCGTGCGTCCGAAGTGTGAATGGGGCTGGGGACTGTGGGCTGGTGTGGGTTACTCGCGAACAACCTCAGGGGAGCGCCAATGTTCTCCATTGCTTTATGCTTTCTTATTTTACTCTTTTGACACTTAACGCTCTGGCCATGTGTATTCACATTGGTGTATCGTTAAGTTTCTTACGTCATCTTTTAAAGACTTTTCTATTAAGCCATCTTCATTATGGACAAGCGATGTGTGTCGACTGTATTACTCGTTTTATAGCTCGTGTTTCGTGCTCGTGTTTCTCTGTGCCGAGTCTCATAATTTTAGAATTTATGCCCCATGCAATCAAATATATCAACGAATGTGAACTGCGTCTTTAACTACTGCTTGCATTGCAAAACAAAGCCAGACGTGCGTCAAGCGTTACGGGCGTCTGAAGTTTGACACTGAAACGACCGCCGGTGCGTGCTGACTGCTGCCCACGTAACTGCTTACGGAATTCCGTGTTATGTGTGCCGTTGTCAAACGTTCTACAGACATGCTCAACTGCCATTATTTCTACTGTAATGACCGAGTCGTGCAATGTCTGTGATAGCAAGCATTGCTTATCGCCCTCCGCACCGGGTACAGTTTCCAAAAAATGCTGATATGCTCGATGAGCATGCATTACATATTAATGAATGTGTGCTATGCGAGTTGGAGTTGCACCTATCAATTAACCTATTTTGAATTTAATCCAACACTAGCAGCCAAGAAAGACTGCACAATTTGTTTTAACCAGCGAGTTACTGGGGGTTATTAATAACCCCCTCCCGCTATTTTGCAATATCTCCTAAACCAAAAGAAGTTCCTCACCAAACTTTCAGCACCTTCTCTGACATCAATTCTACACATACAAATATTAGTTCAAGATAGGTCAACCGGGAATGACGCCAGAGTGACGTCATGTTCTATGTTTTTTATAAAAAATAAGGGTTTCCGCAAAACGCTGCCAAAAGTACAATTGATCACATACAATCAATTGTCATACATCAAATGAATGATCACAGACTCGTAACTGCTTACGGAATTCCGTGTTATGTGTGCCGTTACTGTCATAAGCCGAGACACAAACTGATATCTCGGTTTTCGATTTTCATTAAAATTCAAAATTGTGAAAAATCCAAAGATTTTTTGTTTGTTTTTACAATACTTTCAAAAAATATCCGAGTTATCGAAAACTGGAATGATTGGGAGGTATCCGGTGAATATGTGTACCAAGTGTCAAGTTGATATCGTCAAAAATGACTGTCTTAAGACTTTTCGAAGACAAAACCACCACCTCTCACTAGCCGCGTTTACATAGCAATTTAAAAACGTGCGTCAAGCTAGCAGCAGATCGATATTGCCGATATTGCCAAACACTACTGCCAGATATTCGCAAATTTGTAGTTTTGAGGTCCGTCGCCTTAGAATCGTCTGCTGTTATGTATTCACAAGTTGATCGAATGGTTGTTGCAGCTAACGTAATTGCACATTGTTGAGCAAGTTGTTTCGGGTATAAATACAGAAATCCACCGTTAAGTTGTGGTCGCAAATTTAAGTGCCGCTAACTTGGACGAAAATAAAGGCTCCTCCCATGTTCTCAAGCTGCCTGAATTATGGCCTACGCGGCCGGCGCACGATACAGCGGTTTGAATAATTACGGCACCCACGTACTCTTAGATGCCTGCGCAGTACTATGCAACATGCAACATATGTGCTTACAAAATACTAAATGACAGCGCTGTATATTTGCGTGGAAAATTGTGTTTTATGGTGGTAGTATTGTACGGTTACCGGTTTTTATTACGATTTCCAAGGTGAGATTCGCAGCTCTAGTTCTTATTCGCGAAAAGCAGCAACTACTAGGACGAAAATATAAGTATATCGGGGCGCATGATGTAGCAATCGCTATTTCGCCAAGCGTGTTTTGAAATGTAATGTTTCAGATAAGAAAAATAAATTGAAAATGCAAACTGCATCTGGCCATTTTTTAACCTAATCTAACCTAACCTAACCTAACCTAACCTAACCTAACCTAACCTAACCTAACCTAACCTAACCTAACTAACCTAACCTAACCTAAACCACCTAACCTAACCTAACCTAACCTAACCAAACACCTAACCATAACCTAACTAACCTAACCTACCTACCTAACCATAAACCAACCTAACCTACCCAACCTAACCTTAACCCAACCTAACCTAACCACACCAACTCTTAAACCTAACCAACCTACCTAACCTAACCCTAACCTAATTTAACATGGCTTTTACTTATCTGAACCATTATCATTTAAAAAACACGGCATTCGCCAAGACTAGTTAAGCTTAACAAATAGAAGGTCAAATATCCGAGAAAAAATACTCCACTTCTGGTTGTTTTGCGCTGCTAACAGTAATATATAAAGCACTATATTCGAATACAAATGAGCCTAATATCAACTCTTACACCAGTTCTTGATCAAATGAAGAACCAATCACATCTGGTGTAGCGAGTGACGTCTACTAAAACAAGCTATGGAAACGTTAGTGGAAAAATAGTGGAAAAATAGTGGAAAGTTATTTATGCTATGTAAACAGGCCTACTGTATTACGAGCGAGCGCGAGGCGCGCAGCGGGTCCTCATTGAATACCGGATTTTTTCTTACATATAAGCGGCCGACCCGGCCGAGCCCTGCCGGGCCCGGCCAGACCATAACGCTGGTCAGAAGCTTATATCTTTTGAATCCCGAATCCGATTGACAAGCGGTCTTCGCCATCTGATAGCCCCATGCAATTACATTATAATTATTTATATGTTTTTTCTCATGCGAGGGGTCAGCATGGCGCGTGACACGTGCCGCGTCAGGGGTGTCAGAAAATATTATCCTGCTTTAGCTGAGAAATGGCTGGACCAATTATGACCACACACCTGGCAATGTTGCACAGGTCAAGCTCTGGGTCGCATTGCACGTGCGCACGTGCACCCCTGTTCTGTCCACGAAATTATCAACAAAACATCGTTGCAATACCGGACCTATATCTCGGTAACCAAAAGTCGTAAAGACACAGGTCAAACACAGATGTGTAGAGAAACGATCCGCCCGGCGTATGCACTATGTGTCGATCAGCGGCGCGTGGTACGTGCAAAGCTACTGGCTACACTAGCACAAATTCATGGTTTATGACGTCTTAGCAATTTAAATCAGTGCTCAACACCTATTGGACGTAAAGCGATGAAACAAACACCAATGTGTAGACCAATGTACCGTCTCTAAAATGCATGCAAAAATGTAGGTTTTAATGCAGTATTTCGCTGTTGAAATCCACCTGTAATATTTACATTGCCGATTTTATCATATTTCCTTCATTACACCGCCATAGCATCAAAACCAAAGGGTGCTAAACGATTCAAATAATGCAGCTGTAAAGCGCAATCAAATCCATCTAATACCTACCAACCCAAAATGTATTTTTGCCTTCAAACCTGAAGCTTTTAATTACAAGTAAAAAATAACGCTGCAAAATCTATTTAGTTAAAAGTATCGATTTAGTTCGGATCTTTTTGCGACGGCAAAACAACATATAGCGAAAATTTAGGAATATCACGTAGTGCTTTAGCAAGGAGCATTAATAATATATATTTGTACACTTTTTGATCGACCTTCTCCTTATAATAGGCATATCAAAAATTAAAAAAGAAAACAGTTAGATTAACATTTGCATTCGGCAACAGCCTTCCTTCAGATTGGTATTAAAGAAAAAATCAACACTCTATCCAAGCAACAATAATGTTCGGACAGCCTCGTGAAGTTCGTATAAAGTAATCCTCTAACACCACACACATTAAATCAATTTGTACAATACATATATGAGCAAATGGCGTGTAAATATATCGGTATCATCGCCTAAGCACATCCACAATATAAATAAAACATGGTATGTTATAACAAT
The DNA here is from genome assembly GCA_014673585.1 of Semibalanus balanoides. NCBI lineage: Eukaryota > Metazoa > Arthropoda > Thecostraca > Balanomorpha > Balanidae > Semibalanus > Semibalanus balanoides. The sequence continues at coordinate 32,314 of VOPJ01009408.1, forward strand.
ACACAAACAATACACACATATAAGCTAAATTCGCGAACTTAATATATCGGTATCATCGTCTAAGCTACCACTTCACATCCTCAGTTAAAAAAAAAAAAAAAAACTTGGTAAGTGATAACAATGTCACACAATGTCACACACTATGGCAAACCCTCATACACTCACACATCTACCCCGAAA
>VOPJ01009409.1:0-32494 GCA_014673585.1 Semibalanus balanoides
GTAGAAAGAAAAGCACTCGTGGGGGCAGCGCACGATTGAACCGGCCGGAATAAAGTTAACTTTGAGACGTAAACGGCGGTCGTAAAGTGCGGCAGCGGCGGCGCGGCTGCGGCACCGAGCGGCGCAGCGCCGGGAGATTTGCCGCTGCCGCGACACGCTGGCGGTGTTAAACGACACCGGCGCGACCGCGCCGGGCGGCGGGCCGCATCTCAACGAGCCGCCGCCGCCGCCGCCGCCGCCCGGCGCTGGGCGGCCGCAGCGAGGCGGGCATTGATTGGACGCTGGTTGGCGAGGCAGGTGCGGCTCCACTGCCACTCACAGGGTCGATGTACGTCTGCGCGTGCTCCCGGAGCTGCTCATCAACACACCCCGCTGATGACCGTGGTGGGAGGTGAGAGTGTATTGAGACAGGCGCCGGCAACGGATAGGTACCGGCAGGTAGGCGCAGATGGGAGCACAGCTTGGGAAACAGAATCACAGAAGAATCAGCGGCACTGGATCACGTGACCACTTCAATACGCCACACACAAACCCGCTCCTGATGCTTCTGCTGTTCTGAAATCCCAGCATGAACACGGCACAGTACTGGGATGACACATGATCGGAGCCGATAGTGTGTAACCACACTACCCGCCGATGACATCGCAGCAGCATAGCAGAGCTCTCCCCCCCCCCTCCCACCATTGGCGACCCAGCTGGTGTGGCCGGCGAGTCACCTCTGAGTGCCCCGTTCGGCCGCCGGCCCGCGTCCAGGATGATACGCTGATGAGATGAGATCGGGCTGACACCCGCACTTTGCTACTCGATCTCGCCCATGAAGATCTGCTTGTCGCTGGACCCGGAAACCACTGAAAACGCAGAATGTTGTCACTAACACAAAGCATGCAGTGGTTGGTTAATCGGCTCACAGCCATAGGATGATTGGTACCCGAAAACGCATCACTAACTTGGTAGGAATCAAGCGGCATGAGAAGAAGCATATGAATCACAGAAACGTGCCGAAGATTCTGACGAGCAAGTTCTTATTTGTACTAGTCAACAATTGCCATTTACAAATAAGACTCGGCGGCAATTAATCTTAGGCTAGTCTGCAATGAGTGTAGTTCAGTAACCACGCCTAGACCAAGGCTAACAGTTGTGAATTACTTGTGAAGATACAGCTGCACTTGGAGCAACATTTCAACAATACACAATCTGATTTAAACCCCCGACGAAATCGATACAAAATCATCAGCCCAAGCTAAAGGCGCATGTCAGCTACACGTCACCATACATTATAACACCATAATTAGACACAGGAGTCCACGACTTATATAACGCGTCGACGCGGCAACAGAGGGTCACGACCATTTAATGAAGGCCCTACAGACATTGTTACACACTAAACGTGTCCAGTTCAGAAACATTACATTCGTGGAACAAAATAGAAACATTTCGAGGCCAGTTGTGGACCTTAAGCGGTATCAAGTGTCATATAATTCATGCTGAAACCCTGCAACATGGCTCATTTGTGCCGGTACGATGCAATAACAAAATTCTTGTCATAGTGCAAAGCACCCGACCCCGAAATGCCAGGTGATTACTAATTATATCGCCGTAACTAAGTGCGAGGGGCAATCAGCTTCAACATGCAAACCGGATGATATAAACCCCGCAAATCCAGCCCAGCATTTACGGAGTCGGGGGAATTGAGTGACACCGAAGAACGCTGCTACCGGGTCTATTAAACCACGGACCAAGGCTTGAGTTGGAAACGTATAATGGAGGGGAGGGTTGAATTGATCCACCACTCATGTTTTGCTCGATTCACGACTTCGCTTATCGATTGGTTTTAGATGTTTAAATGCTTACTTATCTAAAACTGAACAAGTCGAGTGCTCATAAAAATGCCTAGAAATGCGAGCTGTTGGGCGGCAAAGACAACCGACCGTTCAGTACGGTCGCCTACCTACGTCGGCCTACGTGCTGACCAACGGTGATAAATATCAGGTAAGGAGTTGCATGTAGATGATTGCGATGATGATGATGATTGGGGCTTTAGGGAGATGATTGTAATCTTATGAGAGCTCTAAACAAGAAACCTGAAGACAATATTTAGATTGTGAGACAAAGACGAGGCTACTCCAACTGTCCAAGCTTTGCTGAACCAAGCTATTTCGCTCATGAGCTAGTTACAAGTCAAAGCATGCCAAATGTTATCTTTTACCATCTAAATTTCGGCCTCAGATTTATTATTTATATCCGATACAATTATAGAATATATTCAAATGAAAATAATTCCTTAATCAATCAATGACATGCATACAATCACGGGAATCCGCAGGCATAACGTTCTTGCTAATCCAGACTTCGATTCTCGCCACAACACTTATCGTACGTACACATGATCATTTTTGTCTTTATTTTCCACACGGAAAAGCATACATTCCTTTTTGCTTCTTAAGCTACAAACTTCACAATATGCTAACAAAACCCGCTTTTGTTTTCGAGTTTCAATCGCTCCACCCTCAGAAATTTGAATTTATGTCACTTGTTTTCACGCCGTTGCATTGACAAGATTTCGGACTTCAACCCAGGCTGTGGCATTGTGTTTTCATCTTCAGTAGTGAACCTAAAATGTTGGCTTCGTCTCAAAGTCGGCTGTAAGGGTCGGGTTCTGATACCGACATTGACGCTGAGGTCACGTACGGGAACTGTTACTGGCAAAGTACGCATACTGACAGCGGTTGAAGTACGGACACTGATACTGTTGCTAAGTACGAGTACTCACATATGGGTTCGTTGGGATGGAATCGGCAGTCGTTAACGCTACCCGAGTGACCGGGCAGTTTGTACACGATCCGACGGCTGGTCGTATCCCAGATATACACATAGCGGTCGGAGCTGCCAGCGGTCACCCTCCTGCCATCTGGCGACCAGTCGCAGCGTAACAAGTTCTGAAAACGACCGATAGATGTCAGACTCAGATAAACCCAGCTGTCGCGAATCACGAGCTGCGCGCAGTTTCTGCTAGTAATGTATCTGGTTGATCTAGATCTAGCTACACATACAATGGCAAGGGATGACGACATTGCGAACGCAGGCTCAGCAAACACCCCTTCCTGACTTATTATAGCCCCGTCAGTTTTGCCGCCGCCGCAGCAGCAGCAGCAGCGTACAGCAGCAGCAGCAGCGTACCTTCTCAAAGTTGTGCTGATGTCCGGTGAGGATCTTGAGACAGCGCTCGCTGGGTGCGAACGGCCGCACGTCCCAGATGCGCAGCGAGTTGTCCATGGCGTTTGTGAGCAGGTAGGAGCCGTCCGGAGACACCGTCATACCGGTCACAGTGTCTGAATGGCCCTTCATCTTGTACAGCCACGGGCGTTCTTACGCGGTCCCAACACCTGGTCACACCAAAATAGGTCAAACAGTCACAAACACCTTGGACACACAAACGGTCAGATGTCACCAGCCAGACATGTGCTCGGTTCCCAGAAGCCTTAAATTTGGAATAAAGGTTTTTGACAACCCATAAACAGCAACACAGCACTAATATGCGTTGTAACTTCTAGCGTCCGGATCCCTCTCTATTGCCTTAGCCTGTTGTTGTTTGGCTATCAAAACGTTTGAAAATAGCCTGAGATCCACTTTATGGATCTGAACCTCGCGATCCATTGATCCCGAAGGATCTTGGGCCATTGTTCGCGGTGTTCTGATACTTCGATTGACGAAAAACTTGCAATGGGAAAAAGTAAGCACAAGCAATAGTTTGCAATCTGCGAAAGTGCGTTATTAAAGATATCACCCGTCGCCACCAATACTATTTAAAAGGCCAAAACGCCTGGGGCATGGCACATGTCTGGTCACCACACCTGACCACACAAACGGTCAGAGGTCACCACACCGGACACACAAACGGTCATTATGGCACCCACACCTGGACACACAAACGGTCAGACGGTCACAACCCTGGGACACACAAACGCGTCAGATGGTCACCCACACCTGGACACACAACAACGGTCAGATTGGGTCACCACACCTGGACACACCAAACCGGTTCCAGATGGTCACCAACACTGGACACCACAAACGGTCAGATGGTCACAACCCTGGACACACAAAACCGGTCAGACGTCCACAACACCTGCGACACACACAACGGTCAGATGGTCACCACACCTGGACACACAAAAAACGGTCAGATGGTCACCACACCTGGACCACACAAACCGGTCAGATGTCACAACAACCTGGAACACACAAACGGTCAGCATGTTCACCACACCTGGGACACACAAACGGTCCAGATGGTCACCACACCTGGACGACACAAGACGGTCAGATGGTCACCACACCTGGACACACAAACGGTCAGATGGCACCACACCTGGACACACACAAACGGTCAGATGGTCACTACACCTGGACACACACAAACGGTCAGATGGTCACCACACCTGGACACACACAAACGGTCAGACGGTCACCACACCTGGACACACACAAACGGTCAGACGGTCACCACACCCGGACACACACAAACGGTCAGACGGTCACCACACCAGCTGGCCACAACACAGACGGTCAGACGGTCACAACACCTGGACACACATAAGCGGTCAGATGGTCACCACACCTGGACACACACAAACGGTCAGATCGGTCAGATGGTCACCACACCAGCTGGCCACACATAGAGCGGTCAGAACAGGTCACCACACCTGGACACACACAAACGGTCAGATCGGTCAGTGGTCACCACACCTGGCCACACACATGCATACACTATCAGACAGTGAAGTTGAAGCATACAACACGCATCATACCATTCCACCAATGATATCTTAGACACCTCCAATATGCATACTAAATAAATATGCACAGCACAAACACAAAATGCATATAACAACCCAGCGACAACCGAACTAACGTGAACACAAAACCTGTGTTTGTTTGTTTGTTTGTTTGTTTGTTTGTTGGTGTTTAAGGGGTGCGGCGACTGCGCGGTAACTTTGCGTCCATACCAGCTCATCAGGCTATTTACTGAGGCGAAAACGTCGCAGGGAAGTCGATGTCCCACTCAACACGACTACACTCACCCCAGGCACTGACTGGAATCATCTCCCCCAGTACAGGCCTAGTCACCCCCCACGGCCACCAGTGGTCAGCACCAGTCACCTAGCACCCCATCTCTACCACCCGTGACTCTGCCCCTGACCGTCTTCCCGCTGACCCCGGCTCTGGCCACTGACCTTGACCTCACCCTGGCCCCGCTCTGGCCGCTGTGACCGTTCCCCACATTTCACCCTGAGCCCGGCTCTGTTGCCGCTGACCGTCCTCCACATCGACCCTGCCCCGGCTCTGGCCGCGGGCGTGAGCGTCCCACATCACTCTGGCCGGCTCTGGCCGCGACCTGTCCCACATGTTCACCCTGCCGGCCGGCTCTGGCCGGCGGTGACCTGCCCGACGATTCACCCTGGCCTGGTCCGGTCTGGTGCCTACTGACCGTCTCCACATTCACCCTGGCCCCCGGCTCTGGCCACTGACCGTCCCCCATTGCGACCCTCGGCCCCGCTCTGGCCATGACCGTTCCCCACCTTCACCCTGAACCCCGGCTCTGGCCCCTGCCGTCCACAGCCACGCCCTGACCCGCGGGATCTGGCCCACTTGGTACGCGTCACGGTTGCGCCGCCTGGACCCGGCCTCGACCTTGGGACCTCGTTGTCCAGACCGCTGGAGAGCACCTGCTCGGCCGTGTCGTTGAAGGTGACGGCCGTGACCTGGTAGGTGGCCTGCAGGGTGGATGTCGGCGTCTTCTTCCGTCCGTCCCAAATACGGACCGTGGAGTCGTCACCACCCGAGCACAGCAGGGTCGGACCACGCCGGGAGGACGACACTGAGTTGACGAATGTTGTGTGACCTGGGGGTTGGGGCGCCGCGGGGCGAGAGAAGGGAAGGAGGGGTCAGATCTACAGACAGTCGGGCACCACAGGGCCACAGGGCGGTGACGTAGGGTGGAGGGAGAGACCGAGGGGAACGACCGAAGCGGGGGTCAGATACAGACAAACGATGGTTGAGGTACAACATGCTGCACGATGGGTCAGACAGACCGCCTGATTGGCTCAGAGAGACAAAATGCCAGAGAGGCTGACAAAAGGAACAGGCACACGAGCTGCCTTCTAGCAGGTCGGGCCACCAACATTATGTGACGCGTAGCCCGTAGCCAACTCAGGACCCGGGACTGCCTTGTCGCTCCTATTTGTGTCCGCCCGACCCCAGAAAGGAGAGCAGCACCTCCTGATCTCACAGTTCGTCCTGCAGCTCCAGCTCACCTCGCAGTTTTCGGACGCGCAGCCCACTGGACACGTCCCAGATGGCCACCGTTTTGTCGGTACTGGCCGTATAGAGCCGGTCACATCCGTAGAGAAGGCCATGTCCATCACGGCGCCCGTGTGGCCCGTCATCAGCGCAAAGTTCTCACACTCGCCGTACGTGTTCCACAGCACTGCCGAGAACACGATACACATCAGCGTAAAGTTCTCACACTCGCCATACGTGTTTCATAGCACTGCCGAGAACAATAAACATCAGCGTAAAGTTCTCACACTCACCGTACGTGTTCCACAGCACTGCCGATAACAATAAACATCAGCATAAAGTTCTCATACTCGCCGAACGTGTTCCACAGCAATGCCGAGAGCAATACAGACAAATCAGCGTTAAGTTCTCAGACTAGTTGTAAGTGTTTCAAAGCAATACCAGGACACAGTAGCCAAATACAACACACAACAGCATATTCAATTTTGAGCAGGACAAAGACATTTTGGCACTCACCAAGGTTCTGATAATTTCGCCTTCACAATACAAATCCATTTACGTTGCCTGTAAAAGTTCACTTAATATATCTAATTCCCAAGTCCCAACCCACACGAAACCAAATGAAGTTGACAAAGCTCAAACTTAAGACAAATTGTTTCTAGTATATATATATATAAAAACTTCAGAACACATCGACTGAGACGGAAAACACCGCTCCCTAAAATACAAAAAACTATAATACCAAACAAATTTCACGGGTAAACCTTGCCCTCTTAAGCTTGTATGTGGCCTAGCACAGCATCGCATGCTCTCTCACATATTTGCCGTTCGAATCCGGTGGAGGCGAGGAACTGTCCCTCAGGGTGGAAGCGGACGGCGAAGATGTCTCCGCTGTGGCCTGTCAGCAACATGATGGGGGCCAGCAGACTGGACGTCCGCGCCGGGCCCTCAGCCTGACAAACATGCATACACATGGGTTATGTGACTGTGACTGGTGACATCATTTCATGTTTGCAAGGAACTATAGAAATCACAATACAGCAGTCGAAATATCTGCCAATAATTGGTCTCTTATGTCTGTGCTGCAGCTGGACTGACAGGCTTGATGCATTTATTTCTTGCTTGATAATTGAAACATTAAGCATTTAACTGGTATTCTGCGGGGAGTTCATATACCATTCTAGCCTCTAGGCAGCGTCATCCTGGTCAGGTAAGCCTGATGTCACATTCAATATACACTTGGCTTGTAATTGTGGAGGACCCCAGCTACTTACATATCCTGCCACTTGTCCTGCATTGCCAGAGGCAGCCAGTACGCCAGTCTTCTGTTTCTTTGCTGGCACCATTTCCAGCTCATTAGCTCGCCTCTTCTCTGCAGTGGCCATTTTGCAGCTGGAGTGGGTATGTGTGTATCCTGTGATAAGAAATTGGTGATAGATGCAATACAGAATTGCATTACGTTGCATGCATTGGATATACTCAGCATTCAACAGTGGTATCACAATGCAATTGTATAGATCACACATCTAATGGGAAAAATGCTGATCCTATTATCATTCCCCTCAAATACACGCAAAGGGATGTGTGGAAGGAATGGACTGAGTCAAGTCAAAAGGCTAAAGTGTCTCCATTATAGTGGAATCTGTTAACCCGCGCCTGCAGGGGGGGGGTTGATTTCCGCCCCCCCCCCCTCAGGTTTTTCAGGAGTAGCGGAAAAAACGGCGGCGCGCCAGCGCCGCCAAATTTCGTACACCTTTTTTGGGCATTAATTACCACTTTGGAAAAAGTTTTGACTTGAGGTCATCTCAGGTCAGGTCACAAGTCCATGTCAAGTGACCTCACCTTCAAAAATGTTGCGTTCGTGCCAAAGCCACAGTCTTTTTTCGAAAGTTTTGAAACTTGCAGGATTTCATAAGAATATCCAGTTAACCTACAATTCGTTATCTCGGATTTTTTCGTACGGTGACCAAAGGTCAGGTCAACTTCCTGCTCCCCATTATAAAGTGAATGGGAAAAATAACAAATGCCTCCTTTTAAAAAATATGCATTGGATCAGCTAATTCTTTCAAAGAATCATGCTATTTAAGCTCATTCTAAATGATCAAAGGTGCAATTGTTTGCTTAGTGGATTCTACAAGGTCATCTGAGGTTTCATCAGAAGTGATTGCTAATAACTATTGATTAGAAAGAGATAGAGACATTAGTTTGACAACCAATGGTTCGTCTCGTCTGGCCGCGTTGCCCCATATGCAACATGCCTACCTGGGTCACCAAATGAGCCTTGATCCTGAGGTCAATTTTGAAGTTGACTTACCACGGTCACCGTATAATGTTTCAAGCGGCATCTAATGAACCAACAACGATGGCGTCAAAAATGTTTCCCTCATCTTTCTTAGAACATGCTATTCAAGAAAAACTGTTTTGCTAAGAACAGTAAAATTTTTGACCTTTCATGACCTCTTGAGCCTAAACTATTAATTGAGCTCAACTTTGAGGACTAGGTGCGATTGAAAATTTCAATACGCTATCGATTGGCCTCTCTAATCATTTGCTACTAGCTATCATAGTTTCGAAGATAATCGGAGGTTTCTGGAAAAGATCCTAAAGCGTCCAAAACCGAAGAAAATCTGACCTTTGGTGACCACTGGTGACCTCAATTTTGTGGACCTGATCCAAGAAAAGACTGAAAATACTTTCGGTAGAGCTTGCTAGAGCTTCTAATGCCCGTTTTCCTGCTTGTTGCTTACGTTTGCGTAGTTTTGGAGATCTCACGATCGGGGGGGGGGGGCGAATCAACGAAACCCTGCATGTTCGTGTTTCCGGCGCGGAACCCCCTGCAGTGGCGCGGGTTAAGGGAAATAACACCTTTATTTTTTGTTAGCAACAATTTTATTTGGCTTCTCTGTAATGATATGAACAATGATTTAATTTAATTTTGATCATTAATAAATTATTCCATCATTCAATGTTGTAAGTTTTTAACAGATTAAAAGCAAGTACCACACTTCATTGAAACTTATGGGCAGTGTTTCCATCACTATTCCCACTAATTCCTAAGCGCGCCATATCTGGCGCAGGTGTCTCAAATTTGTTCAACGCTGGACATGGTCCCTAATCAAATCGCTGACACTAATTAAGACAACAGGTAAATAAGCACGTTGTGAAAACGTGAATGGAGCTTTTGAGGTAATTGCAGTTTTGTTATTGTGGCTATTTTTTGGGAAATATGACTCTTTTTATGATAATATAAAGCATAGTGGTTACATACAACCAGTAACACCAAGTAACTAAATAAATACTCCTAACTAAGAAAAAAAATAAAGGCAATTAAAAAAATATGTGTCACAGTAGCTAAAAGGGCCGCATATTAGACAGCATATATATACTGCTATTTTGTTATTGTTCATTGAATAGCCTGTTATACTAGTGCTAACCGTCCGCTCACTGGACGACTATGCATACAGATCGCATTTTTACGTTTTTTATTAGTCATATTACCAGGTACTCTCACACGTCAAGGATCGGGTTTGTAACTTAAGACTTTTCAATTCGTGCGAACGGCTATATTTTCTACGTTTACTGCTAAACCCCTTTATCCGTGCTATAGGTGTCGTACCTGTGCCTGGCTGGTGGCTGCGTATAGTTCATGTCTGCCCATCAGAGGGCGGGACGGCGGTATTAGCGGTGGAAGTTATGTCGTGTTATTTGTCTAACACACGTCAGATTTTTATGTAGGCAGAACGGTTTGATGTGGGAAATTGGGGAGCAGAATTACTACACCCATGTTGTCATGCGATCTGCAAAAATGATTTCTTAGATATTATTCATTGCTTAAATGTGTCGAACTACATCACCTTTCGTACTTATAATAGTATAAGAAAAAATTTAGTTTGGCAAAAACGGACAGCCAGACGACCGAACTTAAAAAAAAAAGGGATAATCCGCAGTTTGATGAGGACCAAAAATACTTGCAACTGCAAGCACCTTGCAAGTACCAGTCGTTTTAAGCGTGGAATGCTTACCAACTTTGAATTTCAATATCTTTTGAAAGGAAAGTTTGTATGCAAAATGTGAGGGAATTTACAATATGTTTTGGTCGCGTCTGTCAATTTCAAGTGATAACTCCATTTTAGTGGGAAAAGGTGAGTATTTCCCTTTAAAAACATAATCTGCCCAGAAAGAACATACCTAGTTTATGTACCAACCAAACAAGCAAGTTGGGTCCTTTGATTAAACAAACCACAAATATGGGTACTTTAAGTCAATACAAATATTATGTGGAACAGGCAGATCTGAAATCAGATGGATTAATGGATTCAACTTATTTGTATCATGTTGTCAACACTTGAGGACTGGGGTCATGGGATGCCACTAACAGTCCAGATTTGATGTTGCCACATACTTCAGGAAAGATGTAAGGGTGGTCCATAAGCTAGGTATCTATATGATATGTTCTTAACTTCAGAACATACCTTCTTTATAATCGAATAATTTTGAACTAGGAACTAATCTGTAACTAGGTATTACATATAGAGTACATAATCTATACATGTTCAGGTGTCCCAAATATGCTTAGCTTATACACCAAGCTTGAATCACAGCTGTAGTAGAGTTGCAGCAAGCCCTAATCATTATCTGGATCTGAAGGGTTGATAGGAAAAACAACTGTCACCATTAGCTTGACAACTACAGTGTTCAGACATGTCCAATGTCCATGTTACACACATTTACCCTAAATATACAGGGATACATAATAATAATGTGCTTCATCTTTAAGGAAAATTGTGTGGTCATGGGTCTTTCTTCTGTGGTTATCGCATGTTTGAAAATGAGAATGTACCAACTACCAAAATCTATTTAAATTTAGAGCAAATATCCTTATATGAGCATCGCTCCACCCCTTTTGATATATTTATGAATCAATCTATTGTATATGGTGCCCTCAGTTTGCCCAACTGAGATGGGTTAGCACCTGCACACCCAAAGCAAGATGAGGGCTGGTTTTGGTTAGCCTGGGCACCAGATCGGTGGGGGCCTTAAAAACCATGCGATTGATGTGTAATTTTTCAACATGCAGTATTTATTAAGACACATACCGGTATTGTTAAATTATTGTCCCTTCCCAGTTTATGGCAAGCACAGCATTCTTATAGTGGGTCACTGGAACCATGATGCTGTAAAGTAAAGGTTAGGTCATGTTTGATTAAGTATCATTTTTGGTGACATCATAACTTTGGTATTACTGGTTCACTTTTCTGTCTGTTGTAATAAAACTGTCTTTCTTTACTAGGGGACTTAAAAACACCAGTAAGATAAACTGGAAAGGTGAATTACTGAACTAGGTTTTCATTAATTCACTTTTTCTAAACCCCATTTCATTATTATAATAAAGGTCTTAGATTCCAATGCCATCTGTGTGTTAAGGACCCAAACACACAGATGGACCTGAGGACACTCTCTCAAGCTTCAAATGCTGCAAGTGAACACTCCAGGGACAGCAAAGCTTTCCAGTCCGCCTGGTGAGCTCACAGAACAGTCTGCCTAAACTTGTCACATCTGCACCCTCCGTAAAAACATTCAAAAATAGACTCAACAAGTACTGGAGTAATAAAGTGTATGAAGTCTGTCCGTAACTAGCTGATAACTCAGCTGACTTGAGTGGGAGCCCACAGGCCATCCTACCAAACTATATTTCCCATACCCGTGGCCGTAGGGCCATAAGTGAGTGTGCCTTACAAATATCAGTCTTATGAACATAGGCACAATAATAATACATCAATAACACGAGTTGAGGACTGACACTTGTTGGCATATAACCTATCAGTAATCAGGCTCTTTTGAGCCTTTTCCGTTTGGTACAAACATGCTGTTCCAATTTCCAAACAATACATTAAACTTACCTTTATATTTTACTGCCGAAATTCAGAGATGCAATGCTATGGCGATATGAAAATATTTAACTCAACCCGTCATTTATTAAGTTATTTTTCGACAGCCCCACGTCAACATTAAAACGCCGGCCTACGTAAATAAATGATCGTTTACAAGTATTCAATGATTCAATGCCAAATTCAATGCACCGTGACTTACAAATGCGTTGATGATGAGTTTTGCATATTTTTTCGCAACGTTCTAATCTCGATCACGCCGCGTGGGCGCCGATTTCCCTACCAATAATTGCTACCAAATTAATCAATATTTTTTGTTTAGGAAAGTAATTTTTCCTATCATGCTCTGAAATTATTCAACTTCTTCTCGAAAACGAACAAATTCAGTTTAAAGAAATGGTTTCATTAATAAAAATATTAAAATTACAGATCAATTTTATATTTGATTTGGGGCAATCATTACTCAAAAAACTTAAAACTGTAAATATAATGTTAATTACCTTTGTTTACTCTTTGAAGTTTTTCCTTTGTTGTTAATCGCGTCAGTTTGGAATCAGTCGCGCACTGGGCGTCAACCTCTATGTTCGCAACTGGGCGGTGTGCGTGAAGCGCTCGCTCGCTGTGGGAAGGTTTCGTGGATTTTGCTGATTTTGATGCTGTTGTTCAAACCTTCGAACGATTTCGAATATTTGTCAAGTTACCGTGCATTGGAAGATATTAGTGTATATCGAAAATTGCAATACCTGTGCAAAAAACGTATCTGTTAGGGTCTTATTCCACATGTACTCTTGCATTCAATAATTAGTGAGGTAAGTTTCTTTGAGTCACTCACTTCAAGCCTTGCAATTTGTCGAGTACAGACACTTCAGAATGACTAATCACAACATTTAAATTCATAAATTTTGTGTTTAGTTGTTTGTTGTGAGCTATCACAACATCCTGAAGTGAGTGATAGGTTTGTCAAAATTTGAGACTTCGACTTGGACTGGAGTACAAGTGCTACATCTGCATGTGCGCTCTTTAGGGTCCAATCGTGTACATATGTGATTCAGAAATAATGAACCAATTCTATATAAGAATTGATGCCAACAACAACAACATTGTAGCAGTGATTTGTAATAGTGACCTGTTGACTGTTCTTAGTTGTAGTGTTCTATTGCTCTAGGGTAAGGAGATCATATTATGGTTTGTTAGACTTCATATGACTGACTCTTTGAATTGGTATAACTTGAACATCATGTAACCTTAATTATTGTGCTGCATGAAAGTCTGATTGTTGTATGCATGACTGATGTGTACTGTGTGAATTAATGATACCCTGTGTAAACCCTGTGGAAACCCTGTGGAAACCCTGTGGAAACGCTGTGGAAACCCTATGGAAACCCTATGGAAACCCCATGGAAACCCTGTGGAAATGTACATAATGTCTGGAATTTAAGTATATCTATCTATCTATTCTCAGCATTTATGTATTCTTGCAATGCACTCACCAATTATGTCAATGTAGGTTTTGGATAGGGTAAATGCCTGTAACAGGGGCTCAGACATCAACATGATACAAACACTATACTTTTCATGCTGTCAAGTAGATATCAGCATGCTTGTGTGTCACTATCATATACATCACAAAAAGCCGGAAAATTATGGGTTATGGCATCCACTCATTATATTATGTGTGCTATAGCAAGTAGAGGATTGATGGTGTTTATTCACCTTTAATTCAACCAACCTGTTTTAATTTTGCAGATATAGTGTGTTGATGCTGTATCAAAGTGCCCTGACAAGACAAACATGATACCAAAATCAGTAGGTATTATTTATTTTTAGCTGGAGTCCATTGCCTGTTTCATGCATACATTTTCCATTTCCTACCATTTCCTGCAGTATTTTGATGTGCTGATTCCAAATATAATACTCATGGTTGGTGCAAATCAACCATCAAATCATCCTAACTGACACATATCTGCTGCTGCTTCACATAGGGTGCAAACTGCAATGGTTAGGTCAAGCTAGGTTAGGTTATAGACATTGACCAGACATGTGGCATGATCTGAAAAGTAGGATATATGATCCAGAGGGATCTCTTGACAAAAACGCAATGGTTGGATCTTTGATTCCCACTGGATCCCACGACAAATTACAATCAGTGGATCTTGATCTCCAGTGGATCCTTTCGATTAAATTTTGCAACGGATCTTGGATCCCACAGGATCCCATAATATGAAACATGAATATGGATCTATGATTCCCAATCGGATCTCGGAGCCACAGATCCGATTGCATCTTATGCATAATTATAGGATTCTATGACAAATGTAACTAAATATGGCATCACCCATGCTAGTTTGCATTAACAACGAATGAAAAGTACTGACAATACTTTAAAAATTGGTTCCGAAAATATACATAGTTATAATGGCGGATATGGATCCCAGTGGATCCAATGGCCAAAATGGTTGCCTTGCCGATCCGGATCCAGGCGGATCCGTCGACAAATATTGAAGACGGATCTATGATCCAGTGGATCCATCAACCAATTTGTGAAGGTGGATCTATTGATCCCAGCGGACCGGGATCCAGATCCCAACAGATCAGATCCGAGATCGTTTTTGGGATCCGAGCCACATGTCGGACATGACTCATTTTGCTACCTCTTCAAATATTGTAATTACATATTTGACAGTAAGCACATCAAAATAAGTCAGGAAATGCACAGAGAATGTTATGCATACTATAGATGTTAGACTTAGCAGCTAAGATTTTTACTCCAAAATCATTGACCCCATATTTGTATTGTTTCAAACAGTATTTAATGATACAAAAATTCCACAGTAGTATGTAGGTAAGTGACATAAACTCGCTGAAGCCAGGTGTTTTCATGGAAGGAGGCAATCCTGCAGCCCTACTCAATATTAACTTTAGAAATTGAAAAAATGTGGTAAGGCATTTTAATTTTGAGTGAAGACTAAGTGTTTTTTTCCTGGTCACTCAAGTTCCTTAAAAATTTGAGGGTCTCTTGGGCAGCCTTTCAGGTACTAAAATTTGACCTTTATAATCTCTGGTGACTTAAATATTGACCTGGACCAAAAAGTGAGAGAATATATAATAAAAGAATATAATGACAGAAGTGACAGAAATAGCTTTGACATGAATTTTGCAAGCTTACTAACTGTATTGCTACTGCCACAATCTGCACAATGTTGGCACTTGGCAACAATCTTTGTTAAGAGTTTTTCACTAAAGAGTTTATTCCAAATGTCCCAAATCAAGAAGAAATGACGAAAAATCGACAAAATAATATAAAAGAAACTCATCAATATCATTACTGGGGCAGGGACGCACGTCGCACGTTTGCAGTCGGAGACCCTCGCAAGTACCGTATCTCGGAACGAGACTTAGCCGGGCACCTCAGACCCTCCGAGCGCCGGGCAGTCTGACCCAGACACAAATAAAATAATGTTCGTTCGTAACAAATATTGTTTTCAGTTTTCACTTAATCTTGATATGAGCGGAGTTGCAGGGTGTTCAAAACCCAACCCAGGAGGAAGTGAAAATTGCAGAGACACAGCCAAGCGCGGGTTATTACCCAGCTGAAACAAGATCTGTCAACTAGGGTGAAAATCTACAAATGTGCAGTCTGGCTGAAGCCATAGTTTTAAAGGCTTATTTCTTGGCCACTACTTGGTCGATGTGACTGAAAATGTGCTCTCAAAAACGTTAATGTTGTAAAAATATTGTCTTAACTTCTGAGATACTGTGTTGCCTGGGTTAGGAGCGGCGTGTACCGACGCACAACCGTGTCGTCCCGATGGTGGTGGTTGTGGGCTGCGGCCACGACCCGCCGTCCTCGTAACAACAACAACATTTATTTACGTAACGACGATGATGAGGACATTGTCCAGGTGATGGTGCAAAAGCTTCATGATTAATTCTAGGCACCACCACCTGGTTAACGTGAAAGAAAGAAAGGGTGGTTCAGTTAACACGACTAGTGAGGAGGAGGGGGTCAGTAAACAATTCAAAAGAGGGATGGGCCGGTGCAGATCCGTGGATTAGACATTTATGAAAGCCTTGATGTACTTTCTAGGAATTTTTGGATAAGCCAGCTGAGATTCAGTGGTGCAGTGTGTTTTTGTTGTTTGTTTTGGCAAAGAGAAGTGTGTTGACTTTTTGTTGTGTCTTGGAAGCCTTGAAGTCAATGCATAGAAATATGCTAGGAAATTTGTCTTGAAATGTTTGATTCTCGTGTGGTGAATAGTGGACAATTTAAGAAGGAAGTGAGTTGTGTTTTCTTGGTTGTGACCGCAGGCACATTCAGGGGTTGTGACTTTCTGTATGGAGTATTGGTGTGCATTTAATTTTGACATCCCCAGTCTGATCTGCGTGTGAAGTGTGTTGTACTCGACCGTACTCGACTCGTACTCGACCATCCCGTCCCGGCCTGACCCGCCGTCCTCGCACTCGACCGTCCCGGCCTGACCCGCCGTCCTCGCACTCGACCGTCCCGGGCCGACCCGCCGTCCTCGCACTCGACCGTCCCGACCCGACCTGCCAGCCTCGCACTCGACCGTCCCCGGGCCTACCGCCGTCGCTCGCAGCTGGACCGACCGACCCGTCCTGCCAGCCTCGCATCGACGTCCGACCCGTCCTGCCAGCCTCGCACTCGGACCCGACCCGACCCGACCCGCCTGGTTCTTTGTCGTCTGCGGCCGGTGAAAGAGCGCCGACCGGGGTCGCATGCCACTAAAATCAGAGCATCTTTCACATTCGAAAATAGCACTTAGGATTTAAAAACACCCGGAAACGTAAAGAACATTAAAGGAATAGTTCACCTTGAAAAAGATAAAAAGCTTCAGAAATGAATCGAAGAAGAAGCAAGAAATTAAGTATCATATTTACTAAAAGTCAAAGAAACCCTTATTTACGCGGAAAAAAGCAAATTAAAAATGTCAATTATTTGGTGATAATTCATATTTTTTCCTCAAAAGGTAATGCGAAATCAGCTGGTTGAGAGCACGAAACGTCAGATCGTTATGTGAGGGAATCGTGTCGTATACACTGGTGGTACTTGCCATCTTGTTGAGTGCCGGTCCGCTTTTGAAAAACCATCACAGTACTTTGCTTTTAGGTAGGTAATCGTCACTATTATATTTCACTAATGCAAGTGTAGTGTACGATCGTCGCTCACTGTCCGTGCTCTGGGGCGGCCCGTCTGGATTATGTGTCACAAGGTCGTGAGGTCTACACGTCAGTGGCGTACCGGTCTCGGCCGTCGGACATCTACTAATCACTCAGCGGGCCGGTCTGCGCGCGGGCGGCAATCAAACAGCGGCACGCGCGTGCTGGTAGCGAGTGGGGTTGGTGGGTGGGGGGGGATACAATTTGTACGCGAGCCTGGAACGTTTCAGGCCAGCGCTGCACTTACGCCATACGTTTGAGACGTGTGTTTAAAAATGTTTTATAAGAGTTTAAAACATTCAAATATCACTATGTATAGCATTACCTGAGCAAAGTTCATTCTTGCAATAAAAAGAATGAGGTACTGCAAACCAGTATGGGTTTTGTCGGCACGCACTTACACTTTCCGCCAAGTTCTACGTCATCTGTGCGCCTACATACGTCTCTCAGCCAAAATCAGCCAATCAAGCGATTGCGAGTTACCGAGTATACCGCGGTCCCGACTTTTAGGGCTGATTTTTTAGAGGTTTTTAGGATATGTGAAAAGCGTCACAAGTTCATTTTCGAGCATGCGCCCAACAACTTGGCTTATCTGCAACTTCAAACCTCTAATTTTAAAGGTGAACTATTCTCCTTATAACGAGTGCGTCCTGTCAGATATTGGTACAAAATTACTTGCGATCCCATATACCAATAGATTCCCGGACAGGTTTTAAGTGTCCCAACTGTTGAGTGGATCCTGGATCCTGAGCCAAGAGATCATATTGCGGAATATGTTTCCGGGGCCCGTACATAAGCACACTTTCAAACTCGACACCCTCGTTCAAACTCGACACCCTCACATAAGCCCTCTTTCGACTGTTTGTGTGTGTAATGTGAACCAGGCTTCTTAACGCCGTTAAGATAAGCAGTACGCCGGACTCTGACCCGCGCGGCGCGCCTGGTGTTGTGGTGCGCGGTTGGTGTGCGCGTCGTCCAGTCGGTGCACCGCAGTCGTCTGTGTTAGACGCACCGAGTCCACGTGCACCCTGCGCCAGTGTCGGTCCGTGCCAGCCTAGCGATCGCCTTTACGACTCACCCAGGCAGCTGTTTATCCTCTACCCCTTCCTTCCTGTGTCGGTCAGTGTCAACCCAAAGACTCTTTGTACCACACAAGCAACCGACTTCTGTCGATTTCAACGCTTTAGTTACCCGCATTCGCAGCACCTCTCCATCTCCGCACACCCTCTTGCAGCGATGCTGCTGCGTGCTCTATCCCGCCGCGCGCGTGTGTCCCCAGCTCCTCCTCACCTCCTCTTCCCTGCCTCTCTCCCCTCCATACCGGCTGCCGTGGCTCCCCGTCTGACCACAGCCTCCCGGCGTCTCCTCTGCTCCGGCAGCTCACCGCCGCAGCCGTCCGCCATGGCCACATTCGGCCGGTACACCCACGCCATCGTCTGCCGCGTGCCCAACTCCTTCAAGGACGCCGTCGGCCTGTCGGCGCCCGTCAACATCGACGAGGCCCGCCGCCAGCACGAGGCGTACGTGCGCGCGCTGCGACAGCTGGACGTGGACGTGATCGAGCTGCCGGCTGATGAGAAGTTCCCCGACTGCGTGTTTGTCGAGGATTGTGCGGTGGTGTGTAATGGCATCGCGCTTCTCTGTCGGCCCGGACATGCTAACCGGCGTGGAGAGGTAGGTACGGGCAGGGGATGTGATGAGGCGTGGTGGAAGTTTGCTAAGTGTGAGCGGTTATTTGTTTTTGCCGGTGTGACAATGTTGTTTTTCAATGATACAGTCTTTTACTCGTTTCGATGTTGCATTGTGCCTGATTTGTTTAGGCCTTTTGTATACATGCGTCCACCTTTCCCGCAATGCAGTTTGGTTTGATTCAGTGTCCCTCCACTGTGCTGTACAATAAGCCGTCATAATCCACCATCTGCTCCTCTCCTGGCGGTGACCGGTTAAGCAGAGGTTCTCCTGTTCGCCGACAGGTGGACACGATCCGAGCGGTGATTAAGAAGGAACTGGAGCTTCCCATAGTTGAAGTGCTCGACCCGAAGGCCACACTGGACGGTGGCGATGTTCTGTTTACTGGTGAGTCCTCTGGAGAGTGTTAAGACACGTATGACACACGCGAGGGACTCATTGGTTGTTCGATGCCGACACTGATTTAGGTTATTTTGCGGGCGTTTTTTATGTATCAGAGTTATATTGGGATAAAGTATTTTTGAAAGACCGTAATGTGTCGTGGGTGGTGGCCGTGAAAGAAGCTGGCATGTTTGAGTCGGATGAGTCCTGTCTTTAATGGCCACGCAATTTTATCAACTTTTCCTCTGATTTATAATATACGACACCACGTGTATTTGAACAGTGAAAGAACCTCCATGGGTATCGCAGAAGTTGACGTTCTAACTCGTTATGGACTGTAAACCTCAAAAGAATACTAAGGACATTTTATTACTGTTTTATTGATGGGCTTGTGAGCTAGCAGGAAAACCATTAGCCACGGTTCCGGCTTGGTTTGTGTCAAACTCCAAAAAGCTCTTCTATAAGCCGATCAGTTTTCATTTTACATTACTCAATGACTGGTTGTTCCACCAATGCTGGGAATTCCATAGTAGACTGAACGTTACTAGTTCAGCTGGTCCTTAGGATTGGTTTGAAGCTGGGATTGCAGAGTCGGGAAAAATTATGGCTAAATAAGCATATAGAGGAGTTGGAAATTCAACAACAAAAATATACGTCTATGGCTCTACCAATACCAAATCACTACCGCTCACCAGAATAACCTGGATTACCATATGCCCAATTTACCTGTTTTTTCCCTCCTACAGAGGCTGTCAATATCATTAATTCAAATAAATCAGTAGCAGAGGTTCCTATTTTCATTTAATTCAATGCAAGGAGTGTAAAATTTCGCTAGTAAAGACTAAACGCGGAAAAGAGGTGGTGGGACAAATAGTATATAATAGGGGTTGTAATTTTCCCACTCCCAACAAATTTCACTAATCCTACAGCGCCAACTGTTACAGTTACACAGCCAATTTACATAATGGTCTTTTGCTAGATTCGATGTGGAAAGCATCAGCTGTACCCGCACATGTTCCCTAGCCAGCAACCACCATTTGGTTAGGCTGTCTCAACCGTGTGACTGGCCAGTGTTGTCACTGACATGCATTGAGAGCCTAGCTGATCCGCTTGCTATAGAGGTCATTGCTGCTGGTGTGCGTGAGCTGATATTAAAGTTGTGATTATTTTTAATAAAGTTTCGGATATCTTGAAACTTTTGTCTGCGACTGGCTAGTATTGACCTAAGTACTGATCTTTTCCTGCACCTTCACTTCTATCATCTGATCGCGCAATATCTGTTCACCGAGAAAAACAAAAATGGAAAGCTTAGCGTGACTGCGGCCGCTACCACCGGCCGTAGGCTATCCAAGTCAAGAGCAAACAGCTCGAGTCGGGACGCGAACCCTCTTGGACTCAAACGCCTTTCGAGAGCGTATTGGATACTGGCGTTTCCAGAGCGTTATTGGATACTGACGGGTATGTTTATCAGCTGGGCTTCGCGGAAACGAATTCAGAGAAGTAAAAGCATTTGGCAAGCTCGTCTAGTTTCACGGAAGCTAGTTGGCAATGTGTTCCAACGATTTCCGCTGGCCGCTTTGTTCGAGTGAGACCATTGTTCCGATAACACGGCTGCGGTGTGTAGCGTGGTTCCGTCCCGCTCTCAGCCATGGTTCCGTGCCGCTCTCAGCCATGGTTCCGTGCCGCTCTCAGCCATGATTCCGTGCCGCTCTCAGCCATGGTTACGTGCCGCTCTCAGCCATGGTTCCGTGCCGCTCTCAGCCATGGTCCGTGCTACCGCTCTCTCAAGCCATTGGCTTCTCATCTCGCTCTCAAGCCCATGGTTCTCGTGGTCGCTTTCATCAAGGCCATGGTTTCCATCTCTTCTCAGCCATGGTTACCGTGCCCGCTCTCAGCCATAGGTACGTGCCGCTTCTCAGCCATGGTTCCGTGCCGCTCTCAGCCATGGTTCCGTGCCGCTCTCAGCCATGGTTACGTGCCGCTCTCAGCCATGGTTACGTGCCGCTCTCAGCCATGATTCCGTGCCGCTCTCAGCCATGATTACGTGCCGCTCTCAGCCATGGTTCCGTCTCGCTCTCAGCCATGGTTCCGTGCCGCTCTCAGCCATGGTTCCATCTCGCTCTCAGCCATGGTTCCGTCCCGCGCTCAGCCATGGTTCCATGCCGCTCTCAGCCATGGTTCCATCTCGCTCTCAGCCATGGTTCCATCTCGCTCTCAGCCATGGTTCCGTCCCGCTCTCAGCCATGGTTCCATCTCGCTCTCAGCCTTCGTGTCTACCGCGCGGTGTGTAACTGTGCTGTGTGTGGCTGTGCTGTATGAGGCTGTGCTGTGTGTAACTGTGCTGTGTGTGGCTGTGCTGTGTGTGGCTGTGCTGTGTGTGGCTGTGCTGTGTGCTTGTCTGCTTTGTGTGTCGGCTTGTGCTGTGATTATTGTGGCTGTGTCTGTGTGGTGGCTGTGCTTGTGTGTTGACCTGTGTCTGTGTGTGTCTGTGCTGTGTTTGTGGCTGTCGGTGTGTAACTTGTTGCTGTATGCCAAAACTGTGCGGTATGTGCAACTGTGCTGTGTTTGTTATTGGCTGTGCTGTGTTTGGACTGCGCGGCACTTTTGTGTACTGTGCTGTGTGTGTTAAAACTGTGGCTGTGTGTGTTGGCTGTGCGTTGTGTGGGCTTGTAGCTGTATTCTACAACTTGTTGCTGTGTGTGGCTGTGCTGTGTTTGGCTGCGCGGTGTGTAACTGCCTATGGCCGCGCGGTGTGTATACAGAGAGCTGACGTCTAATGGAGGACGTAGCCGCTCTCTCTCTCTCTCTCTCTCGGAACTCGGCACGTCTGCCGTGATTTGTTTATCGTCCCGACCCGGCCAATCGTCACGTGCCCCGCTCCTCCTGTCAGAACGGCCAGAGTATTATAGAGCCTTGGGTAGAGTGGACGCCTGGACTCGGGTCATCTGCTATATGTTTCACATCCGACACCAAAACAGACTCGAGTTTCCTACCCACACCAAAACAGACTCGAGTTTCCAACCCTCTCCAAAACAGACTCGAGTTTCCTACCCACACCATAACAGTCTCGGAGATATTCATAGACAACCACTTGAGCTTCATTACACTGTATCCAAAAAGACTTCTGAATTTCATACACTTCACCAATACATACTCAGGAGTAGACTTGTACCCTACCCCCCTCCCCTCCCCTCTTAGACTCTTAATCTGTTCTGTTATCCTCTGCTGAATCCTGTTCAGCGTCCCTCACAGTCCATTGAACACTGAACAGCCGCACACGGTGCTGTAACCCGCCTGGTGCTGCCGGCTAACTCTGCCAGTCTGTAACTCATCGCGTGCGACATGCACCGTCTGTCGCCCTCAGCGCGCCCGCCCGCCCGCCCGCGCTGCACCAGGCGGGCAAAGCTGAAACAAATAACAAGAACATCGCTACACAATGGTGTGTTTTTAATGTATGCCACAAAAGCAGCTCAAGCTAGAGGCAAGTAAGCTTTTTGTCCAGGGGGACTTTGATGCTCATATGTTTTACGGGTGTTATTTTTCCGTAGCCCGAACTTAGAAGTATGCGCAATTTTCGTTATACGAATTCGAAGTATCCGTTATTGTGTCGCACGTTGTCAATGTTTGGTTCTCAGCACTAGCAGGCAGGCCGCGGTGCTGGCCTTCGTCGGTCGGTCCGTGGTCGGCCACACCGCAGTACCACATTCTGTCCGCACGTACTGTACCGCCCTGTGGACGCGCGTGCGGGCGGCGACCGTCGTCCTCCGGCGCCATCCGGTCCTCCCGACAATTGGAGCGGAACGACGCCAGTCTGTGAATTGTGACCCGGCCCGGGGAGTGGCCGGAATGCCAGGTTCGTGGTCGCCACGCAGCGGCAGGCGGGCGGCTTGTTAATTCAATCGCCGGCAGCAGGGGCGGTGCCAGGGACTCGAGCTGCGGAGGACATCTGAGGTTCTGCACGAGCGGTGTCAGCAGCGCGCATCGGGGGAGGACAGCTAGGCCTGCTTGGGCGGTGTCAGTTGCCCCTGACACGGCTGTGATCTCGCAATAGAGATGTGCATTTGATCGAGTCCTTTGCACAGAAGTGGTGCAAGCGACCCAATGTTCTTCTGTCAAGGAAGACAGGGTCAGCCATTGCTGGTGGTAGTTGGGCTTTGGCCTTGGCGCTGTTGCGTGTTTTCTGGGTGCGTCATTATCCTGTTAACGTTTTTGTCTGACTATCTCGCGACAGAGATCCTCTCGTCACTCTTCATAAACCGACTTAGCTAGAAGCTGTCCGTGCCTCATCGCTCGGGCGTCCGACCCATGATGGTGGGGTCGTGTTAGTGTACCCTGGCGATGAGAGCTGAACGCCGCGGCCTGCGTGGGACATCACAGGACGCTGGGGCGGTCGTTTCGGCTGGCTGGTGAAGCTGTTAGGCCTGGCGGACCGAGTCAGGGCCGCGTCCGATGAGCGTCCCGTCCGCCCCCGCCATGGTCGCGGACGAGCGGTCCGCCCCCGCCCCGGCACCGCTGCGGTCACGGCCGCCGGTGAACGGAGACTGGATGCGTCAGTCCCCCATGACTGCCATTGGATGATACGGTGACTGGGCTGCGGCCACAGATGCTGCATTGCGGCCACGCCCACGGGTGTCAATTCAGGCCGGTTACAATGTTCACTAACCTCGGCGGGTTATATGGGTCGTAGTGGCACCTAAAGTTTAGGGTTAGTTTTCGGTCCAGAGCGAACTCGTTAAATGTTCATGGTAGGTGGTCTGCGCCGCTGCGCCCGCGATATGAGCCATGAGAGCGGGAGAGCTCGTTTTGTCGTAAGTCTCAGCAAAGTTCTCATCTCACACTTCACCAAGGCATAAGACCGTCTAACAAGGATTCGCGGTGAGCAACTCGTCATTTCCTGAATCCGGGTCATCACAATAAGACGTGCTCAGAGATGTATGCATGACAGCACACAGGAGTATTAACTGCCCTGGCGCAGCGGCTCATAAAGCTCGCTTTCAGAAACATACCAGCCGGCAGGACAGGCCGACGGGCGTGTAACTGAGTCTGAGGTATTGATAAAGCATCCTGGCATTGTCTGCCGCCGCGTCAGACAGTGATAATCTTACCAGACGGCGGGTACGTCAGGTTGAAACGGACGCCGGAGATGAACGGCTTACTGACATGACAGCCGGACTGTCAGGCACATCAGCTGACTGACGTGACAGCCGGACTGTCAGACACATCAGGGTGTCGAATCTGAGGCGACTTTCCAATGTCCAATCAGCTGATCCAGGACGCTTAGTTTGAATGTTTCTGGATGCACGATTCTACATCTCAATTGGCTCTGCTTGGAGATGGTTGACATGCGATAGCAAATGATGTCGATCTTGGATGTCATTCAGGGGGAGGGAGAGGGGAACGGGAGGGACAGCAGGTGGGCAGTGACCGTTCTCCGCAGATAATTGGTGGTTAGTGGGAGAGGCATCGAAAGAAGCATGGTCTCGCCGTTTTTCCGTCCCTGAGTATTCTCCCATCGATGTTGACACAGCTACAACATTGGCAGTGTTTGCTGTCTGCAGATTGGCCCGGATACGGAGCGGACGTTCTCTGGGTCCGTCCATCATCACATGTTATCATATGTCGCGGCATTGTAGGAGCCTTCTATTGTAGGAGCAGCTGACCTATCCCGTGTCAAAGTAAACCGGGAGTGGTATGCCCTCCAGGCAAGAAATCTCCTCCATGTCCCTGGTCCTTACTGGCTGGAATTGGTCCCTGGGGGACCTTTCCTGGGATCAGGAACTGACACCTGTATTATCTGTCCCCACAGGTCATGACTTCTCTATTTTCCTAGGAACAGCAACTGACATGTATGATTGTATCTCTCTCTCTCCTCTCTCGCGGCAGGCCGGGAGTTCTTTGTCGGTCTGTCTGGCCGTACGAACGAGGCTGGCGCGGCGGCCGTGGCGGCTGCGTTCCCGGAGTTCTCGTGCACCCCGATCCGAGTGCCGCCCAGCACGCTGCATCTGAAGACGCTCGTCACCATGGCCGGGCCGGACATTCTCGCCGTCTCCGAGCTGGAGGAAGCTCAGACGGTGCTGAAGGTGAGATCGCTGGACGCTGCCGCTAGTTAGCAGACCTGGAAACCGTCTTAAATCACCGGTTGGCCCCCGTGTGGTTGGTCGGCAGACTGGGTGTTTTTTTATTTGGTTAAATTGTAGACATTTCGGTTATTGGACATTGCAACTGAATTGCTTCATGACAAAATATATCTTAGACGCTGGCTAAGAAGAGTAAGAGATATATGTCTGTTGTGTTGTGCATATCTAATGACCTTTCTGCACTAACGCCGGCTGATGTATGTATTGTGGTGATTGGCCAGCTGACTGAATGTATTTGGAATTACCTGACGATAATTCGAATTGTTTGAACTCTGAGACGGAGTATATTTCGCCAGCCGCAGTATCTTCCGTCCTTGCGCTGCTTGGTTAGTGGCGTCACCTATCGTCAGAACCGCGTACTGTAAGTTGACCGTGACTCCGCCGGCGTCCCACAGCGTATCGAGCGTGAGGCGACGTTCCGGTACCAGACGTTGACGGTGCGGGAACCGGATGCGGCCAACTGTGTGCTGGTGAACGGCACGCTGATCCACAGAGCGCGCTCCGAGTGTCCCGAGGGCTGCGACGTGAGTGGCACGCTACCCAGACGGGGTTTGAGTCCGCCCAGGAGCTGACACTTCAGCCGACCGCACACTAGGCCGCGATTCTTTCGCGGACACATCCCAGGGATTGGACCAGTCCTAAAAATTGTGCCATCTGGGTGTCGTGCCGCAACTCCCAGCTAAGTTAATTGCATGAGGAAACACGATTTCTTTGGCCATGTTATTGTTTTGGACGTGTCGCTGGTGGAGTCGCGGCGATATCGCAACCGAATGGCGCAGTGTGCGGCCGGCCAGCTTTAGGGGTTAAAGCAGTCACGTGTGACGACCAAGCGGCCACTTCCATACTCCATGGTTAAATGGGGACTCGTGTTGCTGTATTGCCTCCTGGTGATAAGCCACTGGGTTAATATTACGTGCGTATGTGTAGCTAGTGGGTGTGCCCTGCTGAACACTCTCGGGAAGTGTAACATCGACTTTGCCTGTGGTCAATAATACGACCATTAGAGTTGCACTGGAGCATTTCAGTGTGGGTGTCCCTCGCCTTTGTGCCATCATGTTCACGTGTAATGTGTATGCCTGCGTGCAGGACATCGCTGCTCGTGTTCAGTGTCAGTAATTGTGTTGGGTCGTTTCACGGCTCTGACCACCCCTCCCCCTGCCGTTCCCTCAGGTGCTCGAGGACCGGCTGAGCTCCACTCTGCACCCGGTCTGCTTCAGCGAGCTGGCCAAGGCCGACGCCGGGCTCACCTGCTGTTCGATACTCATCCGCAAGTCCAAACGGCCTCAGCTGTGAGGGCGGGCACGGTACCCGCGCAGCTAGGACTGCCACCTACCGGCGGCTCTGCAAGCTTCAGCTACGTTACGTTCCGCTTGGCGACGCCTCGGCGCGCGCCGTACGCCGCCGGAGGGGCCGAATCTCGCAGCTTCTTGGTGGTAGACGTTCAGGCGAACCGCCACCGTTCCAGCGCCAAGCACGGTGTTCACCGCTTAAGCTCGTCCAGATGTTTCCCTTGGATGCAGCATTTAACTTGTGAGTGGCTCGATTGGTTTTCACCGGAGAAAACGGCGGTCGTTTGATCTAGTCAAGCACGTGTGATAAACAGCAGTATCAGTGTAAGACCGACTCAGTTTGTTTCTGCCAGTGCGGTGGTCTGTTTAGTTTCAGTGATATTCCTCGTACTGTCGTCTCGAGGCGTGGCTCGTAGACTCGCCGACCCTCGGCCTCGGGCGTGACTAGACCGCGATAGCGCCCTGCTATCGCCGATGGGGTTGAGCACATTCTCCGACGCGCTCGTCGGACACGAGGCGTGGCAATACTGCCCTAGCACTGCCGTATAGACGTGTTCGCTATGTGTGAGTGGGTGTCGCGCCGACAATCACTCAACTGCTTCCAGGTGACGCCGCCAGGTGTCGCCGCAATCACGCCGAATCTCATTCCAGCGCCGTGTCTATGGTGCGTTGTCTCTGTGTGGGTGTCCCCCTTCGAGCCGCGTGTTCTGTTTTGTATCGTCACCGTATGTTCAGTATGCAGCTTGACCAAGTTTTATGAATATAGCTTCACATCTAATGCTGGTGTTTGTGGCATGCTGGTAACGCGGTGAAATTAGGTGTGGTCCCATTCAAACTGAAACAAAGATTACCACAGCCATCTCCCGATTTCCGATGCGCGAAGTATCGACGTTATTGTGTTATTGCTTATGATCGACGAACGCAATTTACATAGAAATACGCGAGCCGCACCAAAGTGTCATAGTACCTTGCGTGGATATATATATTACCATTTCCGCCGTGTCAAGGCAAAGACGGATGTCGGAAGTCATCCAGAGCTCGACCGCTTCAGTGAGATAAACTTTGCCCCTGAATTGATAACCGTCAGTCGGTGGCCGTGACTTCCAAGGAGATCAATAGAAGGGAGGAATGCGCCGATGCTCCGTGGCACGTAGGACCTTCGACTCTAAATTTGCCACCGAGCAGGAATTGTGCTTGGATGGCATAGGACAGGTTCCATCAAACAAGGCTCTGCTTAGCGAGGCGCTGTCAGTCTCAGAAGTCCATACAAGCAAAAATTTCGGGCAAAACACCTAAATGTGGATGGTATATGTCCAGCTGGCACACCACGCCCGTGGCTGGCGCTGGCGTTCGGGCGCTGCGATGGCTGAAGTCATGTGGTCATGGATGGAGAAATACCCATCCATATGGCTGGCCGTCGCCGTCGCGTGCTCGCGCCCCGGGCAGGGTCGTGACCTGTCCGGGGCTGGTGTGTGGTGGGTCCGGACAGAGTTTGCGGGAGGCGCGGCGTGAGCGGTCAGCTCGGGAGGCACGGCGGGAGCGGTCAGCTCGGGAGGCGCGGCGGGAGCGGTCAGCTCGGGAGGCGCGGTCAGCTCGGGAAGCGCGGCGTGAGCGGTCAGCTCGGGAGGCGCGGCGGGAGCGGTCAGCTCGGGAGGCGCGGCGGGAGCGGTCAGCTCGGGGAAGCGCGGCGGGAGCGGTCAGCTCTCAGAGCTGTACATTTAAGCTAAGTGTGGGGTGAACTGAAAATGTGGCAATCTGCAATATAGTGCAAAGAAATTAAACTAACTGTTCGGGGGTCAACATAAAAAGATGAGTTTAAGATGAGCCGTCACACCATTTTCGAATTGCAACAAATGCACACAATTATTTGCTGATGCGCGGAAGAGACGGCCGATCAGTCGGGCTGTGGTGACACTGTGACAGCTGTGACATGGCTGTGGTGACAGCTGTGGTGACACTGCATTACTCCAACTATCCTGTCAACACCGTTCAAGATATCCGCTGGCTGAAACATAGCAAAACACCATTCACGCATCCCAGTCTTATTTTCCCTTTATCGCACGACTTCAGCAAAACGTCAATAAAACAAGCACATGCATATGGCACATGCCATTGCATCTTGATGGATTACTTCAATGTGAGGCGTACTTATGTTTCAGTGAGATGAACCTCTTACAAACGCGACGGATTGTAGAGCTTACCGCTTTTGTACGACATTCACATGTAGAGATGCACTGTCACAAAAGGAATATTACAAAATACGAGCACTTGTCACACGAATCGGCAAGTCATAGTTCACCTTCCCATCAGAAGCCAGGAAGAATCCTGCCCTTCTTTTTCAGTTTATTAACAATCTTCTTCTTCTTCTGATCCCTCCTATCCTGTATGTTACCCATCCTCTTACTTTGTCGCTCTTGTTCTTTCTTTTTCTCATTCTGAATTCTCTCGTCCCACTTCTTTTTACTCTGCTTCTTTTT
Source organism: Semibalanus balanoides (assembly GCA_014673585.1). Lineage (NCBI taxonomy): Eukaryota > Metazoa > Arthropoda > Thecostraca > Balanomorpha > Balanidae > Semibalanus > Semibalanus balanoides. The sequence continues at coordinate 29,340 of VOPJ01009409.1, forward strand.
CTGCTGTTGCCTTTGCATGGTCTTCTTAATGAGTTTCGGGTCATCCCGAATCTTTTCGCCAGTTGCCTTTCTCATCGCCGTGTCCCATGCCTCGCCGTCAGCTTCTCCAGAGCCCTGCTTTTGTTTCTTCTGCTGCTTCTCACGAGCTCGATTAAGCTCCGTCTTCAAACTCACCTTCCTCGCTTTAGGCTTTTCCGGGGTTCCAGTGGAGGCGAAGTCAAATTTGCTGAAGACTATCTTGCCCTCTGTGTTGAACACAGGCTTTGGTTTCATGCTTTCGGCGGGAAGCACGCCTTTTGACCTGCGCTCAATCATCTTCTGCTTCTTTAACGTCTTTACGGCGTTGATTTTCGAGTTGATGGCTCCACCCTTAGCCTGCTGCTTCTGGTTTTGCTTCTTTTTCTCGATCTTGTTTATTCTCTTGCGTAGGTTTTTCTGCGCCCTTAGACTTCCACTCCTCGCTGAAACAGTGTAAAAAACGTTGTTCAAGCTTGGGCAGTTGTGATGTCTTGTCTCTATTTATAAGTGTTTGACAAGAAAACTAATATGGACCAGGACGACTGGATCCCAAATACAGGTGTGAATGATGCCAAAAGATATATCAGATAGTGCGCTAATGTTCGTTAGCTGCCCAACGCCCCAGACTTTGCCCCTATTGGCGAAACTCACCGCGTAGCGACTGCAGCTTGGTGTGCAGCTTGTCCCGCAGTTCTGCCTGTCGCTCGTCACGCGTTTTGGGCAGACCGTCCTCTGGAAAAGTATAAACAACATTTACTGCAATGACAAAACAGAGTGGGAGCTCGGGCTAAAATGTGCGTTCATCGCATCTGAAGTGCAAGGGTTGAATAGTTAATGTTTGATAAGTTCTGATTCGACCGGATTCCACCGGCGGTATATTTGGTGAAAATAAAGCAGGTGCAGCAGCAAACAACCCATCAGATACTTAAACGAAACATAATGTATGGATGGCGCAACCATTAGGGAAGGGCGGAAAGGATATGAGTTAGTTTTGTTAGAGGGTGAAATATGTTAAACTGTTAGTTTTAGGTAAGGGTTTAGGTAGCGCCATCAAGGTTAACAAAACACAATCAAAACAAATATGCATACATTATATAGAAGGGCCGGCGAAACCCGACACATCGCCAGCGCGGCGGCCGCAATCCGCCGCAGTCCGATCCCGAATGCCCCCACCAGATTGCGGCTCTAAACCACCAGCCGCCGGACGACAGCCTAACACCAGCCTAACACCGTAGGGCCCGTAGGCAACGGCGCCAGCGACGCAGGCGGCGCCGGCGACACAGGTTAACAGATGACGTCACAAACGCATTGACAAATGCTAAGATAGATGCTTTACAATAATATTATCTGGAAGTCCTAAGCAAGTGGTAAATCTTATAACAAGTTCTGAACATATTCATGAGCTGGATCAACTACCCAAACCCCTAAGCACTGTCTTTTGGTCATGTATCAGACAACACCAAAGTATGTTCAGCAATGCAGAGCATGCCCGCCAGCGCTGCGCTGCACGCGCTACTACTCGCCCCAGTGTCCTAGGATTGGGTATTTTGGGTGTAGAGCGACACTCTACAAGGAATAATATTACACTCCTTTTGTCCAATTTTAATCATTATTTTCCACTCTTTCACTTTATATATTATTTTTTCACTTCTTTATGTTAATACGTAAAAAGTCAAAAATTGATAACAAAGTTTGGTTGATTTAGAAACGGTATTAGAATTCTTGAAAAAGGCGCTTTATTAAGGTATGATAATTGTTCACCTCTTTTTGCTGATTTTCAGTCTGAATTTTCCACTCGGCACCCTGGCTCTAAAGCAATCCTAGGACACTGACTCGCTCTTCACTACTGCTAGCCATACAGCAGCTCCTCACCTCCGTCGGACTCGTCAGAGTCGTCACCGCCGTACCCCTGCTTCAGTTCGGCTGGCAGGAAGGAGAGCACACGACTGATGAAGTCGTCATCGTCTCTCAGAACGTCCATCTCGTCAGCCCGGCTAGGAGCAGCTCCGTCCACCTGGAAAGAGCGATGCTGTTCTTATAGCAAAGCAGCTCACACGATCACGCAATATGTTTACCATCGACGTACTACTCAAAGACAAATATGCATACGTTCAGAGCGCTAAAACTCAGTTTTTTAAACATGTTTGAATCGGAATACATAATTTGAGGAGATAAGAAAAAGCCCAGCAAAAGAAGTGAATTAGTAAAATAAAAAATGAGCAGAAGAGTGGAAATTCACAGCGAAAGTGGTTTATAATTGACTGTTGACACATTCCAGAGAATGAGCAGAGAAGGACACAAAACAAAATCAATTGAACTTCCAGTTGAATTTAAACAGTTTCAAATAAAGTTATTGACTAGAATAAATTCCTTTCCCTCACTGTGATACAAGATAAAATTCGCACTTCACAACCCACAATCAATGTCGGAAACATGCAACAAGTGCAAATTAATCTGACAATGTGGTGGTATGGTAAGGAAGTAAACAATTCGCAATGATAGCTCCTGATAACAAACATTTGATCTTGCCTTCTTACCTTGTCACGCTTCTTCATGTCTCAGAGAAAGTAGCTACCGATAGAGGCACCCAGAAGTCGGAACCAGTTCAATGCACTAACAGGTTTCTACTTCAGCAAATAATCAAAACCTGCGGAGGTGGAAGAGCATGTTAATTGCAATGCACAATTCACATGTTGATGCTTATATGTGTATATTGTATTCACCATTTCTTTCTTCACCATATATTTACCATTTGTTCTACTTCTTTACCATTATTATTATACCATTCCTTACTATTTCTTTGGGAATTTAGAAGAATTAGGGAATGATTGATTATTATGGACACTGAGTAAACATTTTGCAGTCTATGTTGCAGCCGATATCATGTTACACCATTTCCTCAAAATGCAATATCTAATTGAGTTTGTTTCCGGTTTGCCAGTTCTTCTATGTCTGTCATATTTTGTTTTAGAACTTAGAAACCCATTTACATTTGAAGCCTTAATTTAGTCGGGCTTTAGGACATCAGAACAAAAACAGGAAAATCTTATCACTTTGTCACCATGAGATGGACATAGGACAGCATTTTCAGATGGTGACACTGTTGATAAGAAAATAACAATCAGAAATTGCAACAG